>JAPMOQ010025450.1:226799-247541 GCA_026543055.1 Argiope trifasciata
TATATATATATATATATATATATATATATATATATATATATATATAATTTTTAAATTTTAATCTTGTTCGAATATGAAAGAATTTTTAATTTTGATTCCTATTTTTAGTTCTGCTTCCATACTTAGTTTCACTTTCCCTTATATTGCTCATTTATTTGATTCATCTGTATTTTAGTAGTAGCTGTATTTGCGCTCACTAAGTACAATGATAGTTTTTAAATGTTCATCTTCAGTTTAAAAACCTTAATTAATTTCCAAATTTTTATCTTTATTTAGTTTATACTAACTTCATTCCAAAATGATATTTTATTTTCTTTAAATCTTTTTTTTTATTTAAATACTTGTAACAGACATTCTAGAAAACTGATTAATTCAACAGGTTCTTATGCTCTGAGGGAAGGGATAAAAATCCTTAATGTCTAACACATTCTTGGAATCATTCCTTAATTTCTCCTATCCTAAATCTACGCGTGTTGAAGAAATCCCTAAGAAACTCTCAGAGTAAAACTAGTGAAAAGGAAAACTTCTGTTTTTTTGCTCTTCTGCACTTGTATTGTGATGTAGACGAACGTCAGTTTTGTCATCGTTTCTTATACCTAATATACCACTCATGACAGAATAAATCTAAGTTTTAAAACTTTCAAAAGTTACTTCCATTGTAGCATTTTCTGTTACATACTACTACCTAGTACCCAGCGCGTTGCTGCCTCAGAAGAAATAAGGTTGGAAATATCGTTTGGAATTTGAAATAGCTATCTTGTTTTGATTAAGAATGATAGAAAGGACAACATTTAGTATTGTTGCAAACTTGTAAAGTTGTTTCCCAACACGTTTATTCTATCACGGGAAAGACCAATTTACAATCATCTGCATTGGAAAATTTTGGAATTTTAACCATCCTTCCAATAGGAACTGAGATACGCCTGACTGGTCCAGAAGATTCTAGGCCCATTTCCCATGGAAAAATAAAAGGAAAGTATTCTCAAGCTTTTATTTTTTTCTCTCTTTTATTTAAATTATTTATTAAATGCGTTTCTTAATTCCTAAACGTTAAGATTCACTCTCATACAGAAATGAGCCAATAAAACATTTACCCCTGAAATACACATTGTGATGTAGTTTTCGAAATTCTCCTTCCAATTTTCAAATTACTTGCCACTTTACTTTATAACACCCAACACCTGGAATCTAGGGTTTCTTTTCTTCTCTAAAAGGGAGGACATGTTTGAGAACAGACTGATTAAGGTATCCGACTATGTTAATAACTCTGGCTATTCGTCACATTGGCGAATTTGTTTTATTATTGTTATTCCTAGTAGTTCAGATTCTCCCCTTTCCAAAACAATTTATCTTTTCTAAAAAAAGAAGGCTTAACCTATCATCCAGGAGAATTTTAAATAAATCCTATTTTTCAGTTAAAACTTGTCTTTAATTCCAATTTTCTCAAAATTTTAATTTTCATAAAATTCTCCACCCTTATCATGCTATCTCAAATACTAATAGAGGTATTGACATCAAAATTTCAGCGTATGTTTTAAATAATATTTGCAATGAAATGAACCAAAAATTTCATTGTTCGAGAAATACTTTTGCATTAATAGGTGTTTTTAGAAAAATTAAGTTGTGAATTTAAGGAAAAAGTGAATATGTATGTATATTTTTATTCATTTCTTCTTTTCATATCAAAATATTTTTCTTAGATTTTGGTTCATTTCATTCATCATTATAATCCATAATTTGTGTACAAAGAAAAATAGGATTGCTGCATTACCATTTTGTATAGAGTTCTAACCGTTAGGGTTCAATTTCCTTAAAATTTACTACGTATTTTCCTATTTCTCAAAAAATTCATATTTTCATAAAATCATATTTTCAAAAAGTTCTTTTTGTATTTATAATGTTTATAATTAACAATATACCTAAAAACCATAAATAGTTTTTAAAAAATCCAACTTTTCAAAATTTTTCCATCGAACGTAGTCGGATACCTTAATGAATTTTTTTTTCATTTTGTTCATAGAGAGAAACCTGGACACAAGGCGAAAACAATTGTAGACACCATTCCCTTATCAAGCATGCTAGAAACTGTGTGTTCTTAACACTTTTATTTCTCTTCTGAAGGAAGAGGAACAAATTGTCTTAGTTTATAGGTTTGGTGTTGCAGATTTTTAGCAATTCTTGAGAACAATGAACTATATACCAGCACCTCCATATTTCAGTTGCGGAGTTCTTTGAATTCGCCGAAAAATTCCTATAAAATATGAATCTTGGTGTACATTCTGCGAGCGGCACAATGCAAACAAAGGACCTCGTCCATACCATCAACTAGCTATTTTTAAATATTTCGCGGACATTCAATTTGGAAGTGTTTGCACTCCTTAAAAATGTATTCAAAATAAAAATAATTATTGTAAATCTCCGAGAAGCAAATTTCGGCAGACGAAAATCCACATATTAGTATTATTGCATTTTTAACAGTTAGTAACATCGTCATAATAATTACTAGCTGGTACCAGGAGCGTTGCTGCTGCCGAAAAAATAATATCAAATGCAATCAATCAATCATTTGGCGATGTTTTACCGAAAGAGGATGAAAGGGACGACAGTACACAAAATAAGAACAAACAAACATTCATTTTTATACATTAGATTTGTGTATTCTTTTAGAATTGTGAAACTATTTATTGCATCTCGTGACTCGTTCGATATTCGTTCAGAATTCTCAAACTTAATTTTAGAAATTGGGATTAAAATATTTTCTTTTCAAATTAACTAAACATAGAAAATATATTTATACCATAAAATCGTTAATATAGTTGAAACAGTAATTTTTGGAAATTAAGATGATGCAAAATTATTTGTACTACAACATTTTTGGCGGTTACAACAAAAAACTCTAAAATTTAATTAAAATTTTAAAACCCCAGGGTTGGTCTCGCCAAAAACTTTCTCGCACAATCTGTATAAAAGTTGTTACCTCTCAGAATGACGTGCACGACATTTGCGCATTATAGCTACAAAATATAAACCTTTCCCTGGGATTTAGCACTTCTACAGAATCTATTGTCCCCTCGGTGATCTACTTGGAGATGAATCCTTGGCAAATAGATACGGTTGAGATTCGAATCTTTATTTTTAATTTTAGATAATTGTACTATATTGTACATAATTTAGATATTGTACCATAGATGTAAGCAATGCACTGACCCAGTTTCACGCAATCGGATGAACGGTTTAGGAATGTATAAAGCATACGGACAAACATTCTTTTTTTCTATTTATATAGGTTATTATAAATATGAAGTGAAACCATGATAACAGTAGAATACTATTTGGAAGCAACTCTGGGCTACTTTGAGAAACAAGTTTGGGTTGACGAAAATCCACATATCAATATTCTTGCATTTTTAAATGAAGTAGTTGTTTAGCGCGATATTTGTTTTATTAATTTATGCATATTTAACTTCTTTCATTTCCGATTTTATTCCATGTGTGTGTTTTTTAATTTACTTTATAAACAAAATTACAATTACCAGCGGGTGACCGAGCTCCGCTCGGAGAAAACAAATATCGAAGCTAACTCGAAGATTTAAATTTTCAATTGTCATTTATCAAAACAATACATGCCATAAGAAAATTTGTGAAACCATTGGTGAAAAGATAACCGGTTAAAGTGCGCCATTGTAAACTATTCTAAACAAAGTTAGAGTTTGGAAAGGGAACTATTCTATACAAAGGTAAAGTAAAGATTGAAGTGTGTTGAAGTTCAATATTTTTGACAAACTTATTTAGAAAAACCAAACATATATACATACATAAGAAACATATTATAAACCTATAACAGCATAAACATAAAACTTTATTAGTTCGCCCTATTGGCTATAGATGGCAGCACGTTAGCGCTTGAAAATTTAAGTAGTCATTATGGCGAACTAATAAAGTTTGAAAATATCCTATCTGTAACTCCGAACTGCTGGACCGTAGCGCTTCAAAACCGGCGCCAATCGATTCCTCGTGGCCAAAAACCCCAGACCCCCAAGTTTACCGGAGTTTATTAATTCTGGGGCGATTTTCGACTTGGCAACCATTTCTCGTATTATAGTATAAGATATATTGAGTCTTAAGCTTCAGCGCTGTTTATTCTGCAAGAGGATCTTGGGTCAGAATAATATTCACATCATCATCATCATTGGGGAAAAAAATTGTGATATGGTCCGCTTATTATATAAAGGTATCTGATTATATTAAAAACATTGGTTGTCGACCACAATGGCGATTTTTTAAAATTGTTATATCCTGTAGTTCAGATTTTCCTCTTTCCAAAACAGTTTATCTTTGCTAGGAAAAGGAAGGCCTCACCTATCATCCAGAAGAATTTTAAACAAACCCTATATCTCGAAGGTCACATGTTTTTCAGCTAAAATTTTCTTTAATTTCAATTTTCTCGAACTTTAATTTTCAAAAAAAAAAAAAAATCACCACTGCAAACACGATATCTCAAAAGCTGATAGAGGTATTTGCATAAAAAATCCAGCGTGTGTTTTAATTAATATGGGCAAAGAAATGAATCAAAACTTTTATTGTTGGAGAAATACTTTTTAGTTTATAGATGTTTTTAGAAAAGTTAAATTGCGAATTTATGGAAAAATGCATATATACGTATATTTTTACCCATAATTTTTTGCATTTCAAAGTTTTTCGTAAATTTTGGTTCATTTCATTCATCATTATATTCTATAAACTTGTGCACAAAGGAAAATAGGAATTCTGCATTACAATTTTGTGTAATAAGAGTGTAAACCATTTTGGTCAAATTTCATCAAAATTTACTACAAATTTCCCTAATTCTTAAAATATATTATGTTTTCAAATAATTTTGTTGCATTTAAAGTATTTTGCATTATAATTGACAATATATCTAAAAACCATAATTTTAAATAGTTTTTAAAAAATCCAATTTTTTTAAATTTTTTCCTTCGAACGTAGTCAGAGGCCTTAATACTACCTCTTTTCAAATTTTTATACCATGGTAAAAAAAAAAAGTCTTAACATACAACAGATATTAATAATCGGAAGTACTAGTTTTGAGTCCAGAACATTCCACCTCCAAAGGCATTAATCCAGATAACGAATGTATGTATCCGGGAAAAGTTTTTATTCATCTTTACCTATGATCTCACGATGTTGAACTTGAAAAAAGGAATTTCATCGCAGAGAAGAGTCATATGACTGAATCTCTGATCCGCCCGAAGGCACACGAATAGTAAATACTGAATGACTGGACCACCGCAACAATAACATTGACGGGAACTCTGATTGAGTAATAAGGGCCATCACCGGCCACGGCACAACAATTCCTTAAAGAAGTATGTCCGGTCATCCAAGGGAAGATCCAGATCCTCCACTTATTTATGTACCCATATGAATGGTAAGATCCAACCACCATGCCAGAAGTCTCTCATTCTGAATTCGAGTTGCTCCTATCCCAGGAGTAGGAAGTTTCAGGAGCATCCTCATTTAGAGGTGTCCTCTCAGGGAGGTACAATATAGAAAAAAGAAAATAACAGAAAATTTCAGGAGCATTCCTCAGTGAAACGGTTTTATGAACACTGGATATGTTTAAGCATTTTTCATAATTATTGCAACACTCCAGTACCAGAAATTTTTGCATTTCATTAAGTATTGAGTAATCTTATTTAACCGACTTTGTAAAATCAAAAAAAAAAAATTAATTAATATGTATTTTGGTAAAAACATTTCTAAATAAGGAGGAAAAGTGGTAAATTGTCTATAAAGATCTATTGATTACAAGAACATAAAGAGGAAAATCATTCTTCTTTTAACGATATGGTATATTGCGTAATACCGAGTTAAAATGCTAAATAAGAAAACAGTCTTTTTAAACCTTAAAAAATTTCTGTAGAAAAATTATTAAGGAAATCTTGTCTAAAGGAATATTGTCCTGTGTATTATCGATCGCGAAAATTAAACAAGTTGGGACCAAGACTGATGATAGCTAAATTAAAAAAATAGTAGTACTTATACCAATTTATAATTTGTTGCCTTTTATACAGTTGCCTGAATGTAGTCAGGATGTAAATTTTCGCTTATTCTAACTTTTCTGAACACTGATCGTCTGTCCAAATGAAGCGAGTAAAGACGTTTTTCGAGGAATTATATGTCTTAATCCAACATGTAATCCACCTTCTTTCGATTGTTCTTGAACTGACAGAAACACCAGCATCCTTCAATGGACTTCTGAGGGTCGCTGATGAAATTCTTCTGTCTTGGAGGCGCAGTCTGTTTATTCTTCTCTCATCAACTGATGCAGCGTAACTTTGTGGCGGCTCTCCACTGCGGAACGATTTTTGTTCCTTTATTTATTATTTTAATAAGTGGTGGCAACACCAACTTTTGTTATTTTAAAGTTTTTATTATTTCATGTTTATTTAATTTGTTAAATAATATTGTACTTTATTCTAAACTAGCCGCCTTTTGCGACCAGCTGGTTCGCCATGTGTAATGCATTCTAAAATTTTCAATTAAATCACATATTCATGAGCCTTGAAGTAATTCCAGGCATTGATTGGCCTGAAATTAATATTTTCTTTAAGATGATGGACGGAAAGTTCTAAAAGAACACGTTTTCCTAATAATATTCTTTAATTTTATAAATCAATCAGTTTTAACTATCAGTTATGCTTCCAAAATATTAAAAATGTTTTTTTCGGTGATGTAGCCAAAATATTAAATATGTTTTTTTTAAAGAAAGAGAAAAAAAATTATTGAATTAATGATACAGATATTACAAACGATTATAGAAATATGCCATTAAGTCGGGATTTCAATGCATATCCTGTCTAAATTCAATCAGGTTTATCGTAAATAAAGAAGATTTATTGAATTAATCATTTAGACATTGCAAATGATCATAGAATCCTTTGCCTTGCATTTATTTTTTCAGAAAATATCACTTTTTATATTTATGTTATTTTATCCAATCACGTGCTGAAAGTTGTATTTCTTTAAATTTGATTTGCGATGATAGTTTTTTTTTTTTAAATCTGAACTTCCGTCATTGTTTTCTTTTATTTTATCCGGTCACGTGCTAAAAAACATGGTTAAAATATTTCTTTAAAAATTCGTTAAAAATAGAAGCTAAATTAATACATTAAAACACCGATACCATTAGAAAGCTAATTTTTTAATCTTTAAATTGATGTAAAAATCATGTTTGTGCGATAATATTTTCGGAAGTTATAGCGGAAAAACGTCGAAATTTTGCTTAAATTTTAATTAATTCAAATTCTAATTAAAAATTCGAAAAAAGGGCTCCGAGGTGCACATTCCCGACCTCCAAGGTATACATGTACCAAATTTGGTAGCTGTAGGTCCACCGGTCTTGCCTGTAGAGCGCCAACACACACACACACATTGAGCTTTATTGTAAGTATAGATAATGTTTGTTAAATTAATATTTAAAGCACTCATTTTTGCTATTTTAAAGTTTTTATTATTTTATGTTTATTTAATTTGTTAAATAATATTGTATTTTATTCTAAATAATGTTTGTTAAACTAATATTTCAAAAAGTGGTGGCAACACCCACTTTTGTTATTGTTTATTTTAAAAAGTTAGCATCATCATCTGTTATATTTAAGATTCCGAATTCAAAAAAAAAAAAAGTTGTGTTATGGCTAAGAAGGTCTGTATTTATTTTTTCCCAAAACTTTTCCATATAACGCTCGTTATTTTACCGCCATGCAATTGGTCAGTTCCGATGCGAGATGGAGTCTAGATTAGTCATGTTAATGTCTAGCGTAAATTACGTGCGCCAACTAGGGCTATTATTACTAGGGATCACCCCCCAAAATTTTTCGGCCTTTTCTTGCTTTGTCTTTTTGTTTTGAATTTGTCTCCCGATATCATAAACAAAACTTTCGGACTCCAGAAGAAGTCACTAAACCACAAATTATCTTGCAATTTCAGAGTAGGAAAGACTACTTACAAAACAATAATCTTAGTTCTCTTTCTAGGAGAATATATTCTTTTATTTAATGTCACAGCTTCTTGAATAAATATCAGAAATATTTCTACAAACTCCTTTCAAATATTTAAAAAATTAACAAAACTTCTTAATTGTAATTTGATTACCCAAAAAAACAATCTTCGATCTTTAGAACAAAACACAACACGGACTTATCCCAACTTTAAACATGATGTCATCTTCTGCTTGAAGTTATTAACATTTCATTGTTTTCCTGACCAAAAATAGGGATTTTTCAGATTCGAAATTACAATTCACTTCATTGCTGTGTTTGTTTTTCAGATTGGAATAAATATAACTTTTTTGTATTGAAAATATTTTAATTTTGACTTTTATATTGAAATCGGAATAAAATTCTCTTTAAAATGATATGCAAGAGTTTGCATTTTATAAACCGTAATATTTTGTGCAGGCACACAAATTTGAAAAAAAAAATTCAAAAGATTTAACTATTTTGTCCACCAATGTATATAATCAAAAATGTAACAATCAAAATACTATTCGGCATTTATACAAAATATATTTCTAGATAATTATATAGAAATCTTTAGAATAATCTATGAATCTCAGAGATATTATGTTGTTCTCATAGTGGAAACAATTTAATAATTTGAGAAATCTATGAAAATGAAAATTTGCTTGAGAATGTAACATCAACTTAGTTGATTTTTTCTTCTATATATTTACATGTTTTGTAATTCTGTTATTCTAAAAAAAGCCGATTTCATTAATAATTTATCTGTTAATCATGTAGATAAAACCTTTAAGAGCAAGAATTTCCGGCTTTAAAATTTTAATTTCTTATTAACGCATTTTCAATTACAATCATTAGCTTCTACTTCCACTTATTACCGGTAACAAGCTGAAATAGAAATGATTCGTTCCAAAACCAGTTTTTATAACAAGATGGAAATCCCGTGTTATTAATTAAATAAAATGTAATTAATCTAACGAAAAGGCGAAGTTCGCACGAATATAAAAACCAACACCATTCGATTATCATACCTACACCCATTTTTATAGAGCCCCAAGCAATTGCCAAAAAACGAACAAAAATATTATATCCTCTCTCGAATTCTAAAATTAAATCATTTTAATTAAAAAGCAATAAATTATCTTTTGAGCTAACCAATAGGGGACGTTCCCCGTATCATTCTTACCACATCTCTTCCGTCATTAGCACCAACTCCTTACTGGCCTCGAAAACGAAATTCGAAATTAAATGTTCGAATAAGGAAGACACGCCCTGGTGAGAAGACCTTGGGCTAAAACAAAGTGGTCTACTTAAGTGTTGAGGAAGGGATGCATTGGCTGTGGAAGATCCATCTCCAGTTCTTCTCATTGACCTTGAAGCAGAGGTGGGATCCTGGTACGGATTCTTTCTTCGGTCCTCATTGGAAGTCCGATCGTATCGTACCGATCGTAAGCGCGTAATTGGTCCCCAACATTCGATAGAACCTTAATTTTTCACTTCTGCCCTTTGAATTCTTTATTTTATTTGTTATCCGCCGTAACTGGAAGCTGTTATTAGGCTCTGTATTAATCACAGATGGGGCGATTTCAGGGTCTTCTATTTAAATGCAAGAAGTAAACTAATCCTAGCGATTGCTTTAAAGCATTATTAAAAAATTATAACTGGGCTTGGAATCGCTTAACAGAAATCTACGGATGATTTTTGAAATGCTTTTTGTACTGTTTCAAAGAATGAAGTATTGAAAATCATTCTAAACAGAATAATTAACATAACATTATAAACTATTTTAAATCCTAAGTTGAAATTATTTCTTGATTTATATTTATTATTATAATAGTAAGAAAATATATGTTCCGTTATTCGCAGTTCCTGTCTCTTCCAGAAGCAGATCCATGCTCGAAATGAAAAGTCTGTGTCCTTGTCTATACTTATAATAAAGCTCAATGTGTGTATGTTGGCCCTCTACAGACTAGACTGTTGGACCTGCAGCTACCAGATTTGGTACGTGTATACCTTGGAGGTCGGGAATGTGTACCTTGGAGCCTTTTTTCGAATTTTTAAATCAAGCGAAATTACGACGTTTTTCCTCTATAACTTCCGAAAGTATTATCGCACAAAGATGATTTTTACATCAAATTAAAGATAAAACAAATTAGCTTTCTAATGATATCAGTGTTTAAACATATAGCTAAATCTTCTATTTTTTACGAATTTTTAAATAAATATTTAAACTGCATTTTTCAACAATATATTTCGGACAAAACAATAAATAATGTGCACGAGTACGTTACGAGTGAAAGGAGAAAAATTATCTTTTGTCACTATGTTGCATCAGATTGAAAAAAAACTCAAATTAAAAAATAAATAAGCATTGCAAATTAAACATATAAGAATGTAATTTTCTGCAGTGTCTGCGTGAAATGAAATAAATATGAAATATGTTTTTTCTAAAAAGAAAATCTAATGAAACATTTTTTACCTTTACAATATTATTAACCCTTTAACTGTTTTGCCCGAGTGCTATACGCGCATCGATTTATCGAATTTTGATCGTTGCAAGCAAAAAATAAGCCATTCATAAGATTATAATTCAATATTAAAATTACTTCGAATACCTAGATTAGCCAAGTATTCAATGGATTTCCATTCGAATAAAAATAGGAAAATATTCCCAAAATAGAAGACCACATCTTATTAGATAGGAAAGAAAATAAGACAGTGAAAGGGTTAATTAAATAAATCAGCTTTATTTGCGGCAAACGTGGTTTAATATATATATATATATATATTCAATTCAAAGTTCAACGGCTAATTTGTAAAACCTTAATACGTAATAGGGAAGACGAATCGTTAATATTTTGTTTCAGGAATTCTGATGGTCTTGCATGTAAGTACGATTCCAAAGGAATTAATACTTAATGAAGCGCTATATTTAATACAAACAAAAAGCTGAGATAAAATACATAAAACGATCGAAATGTGGCAATAAATTCAAGAATGCCTCACATAAAATCATAATTCCATCTATGCATTTAAGATAATGAAGAAAACAAAGAAACCAATTCCCCCATTGCAAATACCTGTTTGATTTTATCAATTTTTATCTAACACAAAATAGCATGATCCTTAAAATATGTCTTTAATGATCTCTTTATTTACACTATGTCATTTTTTGAAAAAAATCTCAAAATAAAAGTATTTTATTGTAAGTTAAAGGTTAAAAAAATCATAATCGAGTTCCCTGTATTCAACCACTGCAACGATTTCGCCAATTATTTCATGATCCTAGATAAGACATCAATGGCAGCTCCCTCCAACGCCCTCGATTTTTGAGGATTAGAACAAAATTAAACATTTAAGTGTCCTATCTCCAACAACTGAAGTAATATTTCATTATTTATTGCTCAACTTTGCAAGCAGAACTATACAATCGTAATACTTATTATAATTGGTTGCATTTATATGTAATACTTTTGTTGTGCATTTATAATTTTAAATAATGATTTGTTTTGTATGATAAAATATAGTTCATCACAATTAGTTAACATAACTGATTAATATAATGGACGAGTCACTGTCAATGGTGGCTGGGAACTTATTAACAACAGAAATATTTAACAGTTTTGTAAAAAATTAATAAAATATAATCTCTTTTTATTCCATTCATCCAAGTATGAAAAAGGAGTATTAAATCTTTTATTCAAAATAGCAAATAATATTTTTTTTAAAGAACAAAGATCATCACAATTGGCAACACAACCCTGCCATGAGATATTTGGAAAAATCTGAATACTCCAAACGCTATGATAGTATTGATGGAGGGCTACTGTCGCCTGGCTGGTAGAGAGTCCGTCTCCTAACCAAAAGGTTACGATTTCTGTCCTCGTCTCGGCCAAAGCCCGCCGTCTTGCCTCATGGCAGTTGGGGCACGTTCAATAGGTCCTCAAAGTTCTCATCACACATTATACCACTAGGGGTACTGAGTCGGTGTGTGATTTGGATCTCCATTCCGACTTGCAGATGGATGAATGAGTTCGACTGTCCCCTAAAAAGTGTTGTGTCTTGTGTGTTCGAGCAAAAGTCGTCCTTCCACCTTTATGGTGCTCGTCCACAACGAAAGACGCACGCTTCTGCCTTCATTCGAAAGAGTTCCGCTCATTCGGGCTTGGCATGACCAAGTGGCAATGGACCTACTCACCACCACCAAGTGTGTTCTGCTTACATCAAATTCTATTCTAAATTAGAAGTTTTGCTGTCACCCAAATATGCGTAACAAAGCAAAACATAAATACATTAAAGTAAAAAAAGGCAATAAATATTTTTTTTTGTGTGTGATAGAAGAATCGTGAGGATTGTGAATATTTTGACATTAATTACTACTGGTAGGTGAGTGTTAACTGCATAAATAAAAATATAAATAAATAAAATATAACAATATATATAATAAATAAATATAATAATATATATATAATAAATAAAATATAATAATATATATAATAAATAATATATAACAAAAAATAAATAAAAGTATAAAAATATATTAATAAAAACTCTATAAATAAAATAATAACTGAAATAATTCATATTTCTGAAATAATTCAAAATTGAATTGATTGGTTTTACAATTACTAGTTTACATCAATACAATATTTTTTTAATAATATTATGGACTAAAAGGACCAAGTGGCATTGGACTCACCCCCACCTGTATTGATGGGAAGTAATATCGAAATCCTACGGACCACTTCCGTTCACGGTATAACTATTTCTGTAGGAGGTATGCCCCATCATCGGTAAGAGATAGCCAGACTTAGATCATTTTTGTATCCACTAGGACAGCAAGAAAACCATCCCCCGGAATTTTCTCATTTCCATAGCTAAGCTGCACACCTAGGAGGGGGGGGGGGGTTCAAAAAACATTAATTTGTCATCATTTAATTGTTTCAATTTGGGAGTAAATTATTTAATAGAGATTATGTGTTCACAAAAGAACTGACTTAATGTTTTCGCAAAGCACATAAGTATAAATGCAGTCACTAAAATTATGATATTTGTTGTGAAATAAATTGAAAAGAATCTTAAAAGTAATTAAAATTAGATAAAATATATTAGAATGAAATTAATCAATGAAAAGCCTTTTTTTAAAATTTAATTTGAGTAAAACAATTTACTGCGCTGTTATTTTCTCTGATGTTTCTGATTCAAAATATTAAATTTTCAATCAATCTTTAGTTAAACACCCAATTAAAGTTTTACAAAATTATTTCTTTATGAACGCTTTGCACACAAGTAATAACCACGTACCAAATTTATTTCTTCATCTCCAACTACATGTTCTGTTGGACGTATTTTATATCTGACATGGCTCGTTACACAATTTATAGATATTAGTTTAAACAGTAATTAGTCTTGAAACATTATTCACGTGAAATTTTTGCTCATATTACTCAAAACCAGCGGGTGACCGAGCTCCGCTCGGAGAAAACAGGTATCGAAGCTAACTCGAAGATTTAAATTTTCAATTGTGATTTTTCAAAACAATACATGCCATAAGAAAATTTGTGAAACCATTGGTGAAAAGATAACCGGTTAAAGTGCACCATTGTAAACTATTCTAAACAAAGTTAGGGTTTGGAAAGGGAACTATTCTATACAAAGGGAAAGTAAAGGTAAAGATTGAAGTGTGTTGAAGTTCAATATTTTTCACAAATTTATTTAGAAAAACCAAACATATATACATACATAAGAAACATATTATAAACCTACAACAGCATAAACATAAAACTTTATTAGTTCGCCATATTGGCTATAGATGGCAGCACGTTAGCGTTTGAAAATTTAAGTAGCCATTATGGCGAACTAATAAAGTTTGAAAATATCCTATCTGTAACTCCGAACTGCTCGACCGTAGCGCTTCAAAACCGGCGCCAATCGATTCCTCGTGGCCAAAAACCCCAGCCCCCCAAGTTTACCGGAGTTTATTAATTCTGGGACGATTTTCGACTTGGCAACCATTCCTCGTATTATAGTATAAGATATTCAATACTGATACCCCATGAACTAATAGAATATAATTTTACTGCTTATAATACTTACTAATAAATATGGCACAAATTCTTTATTTTTAAAAAATTAAATCTGTTTTTAGTTTTATGAATAACTATTTTTTAAAAATCTACTATTCATCCTAAAAAGTACAACATTCTAAAAAATCTCTATAAATAAAAATGAATGTTTGTCTGTATGTCTCTTATACCTTCCTAAACCGTTCATCCGATTGCGATGCAACTGGGTCAGCTTACTGCTTACATCTACGGCAGAGGTGTCCAAACTTTTCGCGGCACGGGCCGGATCGAAATTAGATCCATGTTATACGGGCCACATGAATATACAAATTGAAAAATATTATTATGAGTAAAGTAGCATTAAATACTATTAATTAATACTATTTTATTGTAACTTGAAAATACAAAATACTAAACAAACAAAGTGTAATTATATAATTATTTTATATAAAGTGAAATATTTTCATGAAACTTCAAAACAGATAAATAAACTGTTTTTTTTTTTTTTTTTTTTTTTTTTTTTTTTTTTTTTTGTTGAAGAATGTCTTTATAATTGGGATCGAAATTTGTTACACCAATCATAAGCAATGACTGCAAATGATCATCAGATAAATTTGCTCTATATTTTGATTTGAGATACTTCATTCGAGAAAAAGTTTGTTCGCACACGTAAGTAGTCCCAAACATTGAAATGAATTTACGAGCAAATTTCTTCAAATTTGGAAACTCTTTTGCATCCAAATATTTATAAAAATCTATTAAGTTTCCTTCCTTGTATTTGTCCTTGATTTGTTCGTTTGCTTGAAGATCAATAATTGCTATTTGAAGCTGGCTTGAAATTTCAGCAACGTTGCAATCAAATGGATTTTGGAACAGCCGAATTTCTTTTGAATTGTTGTCCAAATCAGAAAATCGCTTTTGAAATACCGAAATATATTTTTTTATTTAGTCTTATAACTTAACAGCGCGATAGACATTTGTGTTTGGTCAAGTACAACAACTCCGTTTTGTTGGGTGAAAATGAAAAGGTTTGGGTGAAAACATCATTATGTTTTAAAACCCTCCGCGGGCCGGATAAAATCACTTGGCGGGCCGGGTTTGGACACCTCTGATCTACGGGATGGTTAGAGGGATAGTGCAATTATCTAAAATTAAAAATAAAAATTAGGATCTCAACCGTATCTATTTACCAAGGATGAATCGCCAAATATCTCGCCGAGGAGGCAATAGATTCTGTCGGAATGCTAAATCCAGGTGAAAGGTTAATACTCTGTTGCTATAATACGCAAATGTCATCCAAGTCATTCTCAGAGGTAACAACTTTATGACAGATGATGCGAGAAAAATTTGAGGAGATCAGTTCTCGGGGTTTTAAATTTTAATTAAATGTTAGCATTTTTCGCAGTCACTTCCAAAAATATTATAGTACAAATACATTTGCAGCATCTTAATATTCAAAAAATTATCTTTTCCACTATCTTAACGATTTTATGGTATAAATTTATTTGCTATGTTAAATCAATTTCGAAAGAAAATATTTTAATTTCATTTTCAAAAATTAAACTTGAGAAATTCCGAACGAATAGTAAACGAATCACGAGATACAATAAATAGTTTCTTTCATTACCATTCTGAAAGAACACCAAGCATTACAATTCTAAAAGAATACACGAATCGTATGTATAAAAATGAAGATATGTTCGTTCGTATTTTATGTACTGTCGTAACATTAATCCTATTATGATAAAACATTCCCAAATTATTGAGTGATTGCTCTTACAATTTTTTTTTCTGTGGCAGCAACGCGCCGGGTTTCAGCGAGTAGAATATAATTTTTCTGCTTAAAAATACTTACTAATACTTACATACTAATAAAAGTGGCGTAAATTCTTTATTTTAAAAAAAATTAAAATCTGTTTTTAGTTTGAAAGAAGTTTAGTTTTATTAATAACCATTAAAAATGTCTAGTATTCATCATAAAAAGTGCAACATTCTAGAAAATCTTTCATAAAACATTTTGCCTAACACATGAATTTTACACAACTTAGGCCATTTCCAGAAAATGAAATAATATGTTTCATATTTGCTTCTGTTGCTATTGTATTTATCTTGCCCTTGAAACAATCCCATACTTGGCCCTGGAACACACCTGTCATCGGCTGAGTGCACTTTCTCTTCATACCACCCACCTCTTACGCAACAGAAACTTCCAGAACAAAGCGACCACTGTAAAAGCAAAACGAGTCCTAAGAGTTAAAAACAAATATAGAGTGCAACAGAAGTAAAAAGATGTTTGAAAAATCAGTTCAAAGTCCACCCAGTTCTTGTGTAATCTAATGCCTTTAATGGACCTTCAACGGTTTGGGCAAGTCGTCATCATTAAAATATGCAATGACCACATTCTGCTAGTTTCGCAATTAAGAATACTTCAGGATTTTCCACGTTAACATATTTTTAGAATAATTTTACGTCGTGACTGTCAATTTTAGAAGAATATTTTAACCTTTTAACTGTCATGCCCGAGATCATCACGGGCACAGCACTGGTGTTCAAAAATGTCACGCCCGAGTATTACTCGGTGTATTTTTATTTTATTTTTTAAGTGCACCGTATTGTTATAACCAAATATATATATCTGGAGACGTTTATTTCAGTTTCATCTCTGTGCCAAACCTTACTGTATCTCGGGAAAAGTTAATGTGCGCTCAATTCAATAGATAGCAGCCCTTTACTGAAGATTTCAAAGGTTAGAGGGTAGAAGTTCTTTGGTTCAAAGTGCTTCTAAAACAATGACAACTCAAAAAAGTTTAACAATTTGTGTACCCAAATCAGCAAAATAACTTGACAGTTAAAGGGTTTTAATTATGTTTTGAGGAGGTAAAACCTGTTTCATGTACAAAAATGGTTTATAAATGGATCAATGTTATAAGCAAAGCTAAAAGTCCGAACAAAACAGAAGCCATCGCAAATTTACTGCAGGTTTTCCGAACATTCTTTAGCGAGAAAATTCTTTTAGTACAATTCAAAATTAAGTTTCTTGGATTTTTTATTTTCTTGTATATGCGGTATTAAAAAACGCTTGGAATTAGACGAATGAAATCTGGTGTAAGATTTTTGTACCAACATTTGATTTTAGTAAATCAAACATTAAGTAAATAAACAGATTAATTCGAAATAATCGGTCAAAATCATGCCAAGTCTAATTTCGTTACTGTTGGGGGAAAAAAAACGGGCGCCTTACTCATGTTTGGCTGGATTTTGCCTCCCCAATTTGGCGCGAAAGTTAGTTTTGAATGAATAAAAAAAAATGAACTACTCCATGAACCGAAATAAATGAAAGCCTGTGTTCTACTCCTGTCTGTAATCTTTCTCCGTGCTACATTTCATCCCATTCCGCTCTGGCGTGATGGAGTCACAACCACCCATCCAAACTTTCACATTTGTTATATTAGTATAGAAAGCATTCACCAAATTTCCTCCGTTAAGCTCAAATTGTAGTGTCCACTGTGCAAAACTGCGAGATGATATAATGGAGAGTCTGAAGGTCAGAAAGAAAACAGTTCTGACGATTTTGACGCTTTCTCTTTGCATATTTTGAGTGCCAGACAGTAAAAACGACGTATGCGATGTTTTTAAAGAACAAAAGAGTGAAAAATCTGGCTGAATCATCGTCCATGTAGAACAATGTCAGGAGAGCAGGGACTAAGTATATTTTGTGCCCTTCACACAGTTTTCTTTCTCTGCAAAGCGAAGTTCAACTGCCAAGATGAAAGAAAGTATGCGGGTACCATTTTCGTGACCCTACTTTTTTTCTATTGTTTCGAATTATTCAAAATGGTTTGCGGAGATCATTAAAGGTTGTGAAAAAGGATCATCTCTTTGCTTCACCCTATATATCATGCTAGCTGGAGCCTGCGACTCTATTCACGTGGAAATTTTGATGTTTCTGTACGAAAAACTATCAAACAATGACAAATAAAAACAATTTAAACCTAATCTAAAAGCGATAAATGTAACAGTATAAGTATATTAGAAAATATATAAAATAAATACAATTTAACAACAAAAACACACAACTAACTCAAAAACATTTTATTTACATTGTATACCCAAAATTAAAATAAAAACAGCAAATCAAGCCCGGTCAAATGCATTTTATTTATGGATCGAGATTGGTAAAACGCAATTCAGATTAGAATTTTTTTATTTTCTTTATTCTGTTTTCTTTTCATTTAAAAGTACTTCAGAATGAATCCGAAAGATCAGTTAATTAACAACATTTGATTTTAACTACATAAAACACTAAAAAAATAAATAGAATCGTTTGAAATAATCGGTCGAAATTCTTCTAAGCCTAACCTCTTTTCCGTTGGGAAAAAAATTGGAGCCTCACTTATCTTTGGCGGGATTTGGTCTGAGCTTTTTGGCGCGAAAGTTAGTTCTTAATGAAAAAAATGAATCACTCAATGAACCGGAATAAAAAGAAGTCTATGTTCTATTCCCGACTCTAATCTATCTTTGTGCTATATTTCATCCAATTCCGTTCAACCGTTTTGGCGTGATTGAGTAAACAACATCCATCCAAACAGCCAAGCGTTCACATTTATAATATTCGTATATATTAGCTGGTACCCGTCGCGTTGCTGCAGCAGATGAAGTAATTTTGGAAACATCGTTTGAAATTTAAAATAACTGTCTTGTTTGATTAGGAATGATATGGCATATGAATACATTCATCGAAGTTGAATGATATTTAAAAGAGAAATGAAAATAATTTTTATTCTATTCTTTCTTATTTTATAATTCAGAAGCTTTAGGGTAGGCATTGTGGTTTTTGTTTGTTTTTCTGTCTTCAGCAGAAACAAATTAATTTCTTGACTGTTCCTACTCCTAGCATTCAGCATGCAACTGGTGATGTGGAAAAACTGTTGTATCTCATTGGATGGTTCATTTGACGATAATCCTTGGTTAATAGATGCGGTAAATAGATCCAGAAATAATGTTCATTTATTACATCACTTTACTATGCCTGTAACCCTCCCACAAGTATAAATAATAAGTATTCAGAGTTTTATCACAGTCCGATGAGCGGTATGATAGCTCATAAGAGACATACAGACATGCATCCATTTTTATTCATATATAGAATAGACGAGTGAGTCGATACTTATAACCAGATTCAAAATAAGAATGCGTACACTTTTGGAATACGTATGTTGTATGTTTAATCAGCATAGGCATTAAAGATAGGCAGGTACTTTCAATTTGGAAAATGCTTTAAATGAATTGAGTGTGTGCGTGAGTGCACACGCGAGTGTATATGGATTGTTGGAGTATTTCTCCTCATAAAAATTAGCTGAGTAAAAGAAACAGGTATCAAACAAAAAAAAACGAATTCTTTTAATGAAAAAATAAAGACGTCTGCATCATGCAGAAAAATACAACAACGGCTTGTTTACAATGTTTTTTAAAAAAACATCCAATGACAGTTCAATCGGAAGTAAAACGTATTTTCGGTTACAAAATGATATCGCTCCTCTGTAACAGGCGATTTCTTAATTTACATATACAACACACACATATATATATGTGTGTGTGCCGGTGTGTTTCTGTGTGTGCATCTATGTGTATGCATGCGTGTGAATGTGTCCGTGCGTGTGTATATATATATATATATATATTACAACTGTTTGGATAACTTAGTGTTATAGGCGCATGGGCACAGGATGGTGTTATGTTATGTTCGTGCGTAAATATGCATGGGTTATTTCAATCTATAATTGTACAATTGAAGAAGTTATAAAATTGACATTTTTATACAGTCCCTTCACCTTACTAGTACCACTTTGTGAATTATTCTTGGAACGCTTGCGTTTTCAACAAAGAAATTTCCTCTCTTCCTCGATTGAAATTGAACAAATTTCTAAGGTTTGAATTTTCTTGGTTAAGACAAATTTACCCTAGCACAACCTCGAGGATTGATCCGGTAATCTTCTTCCATGCTTCTACCAGAAGGGTTTAAAATAAAGATATTCGAATCTTCATGACTCAACCAGTTTTAGTTACCGAACTGTGACACATTTAAAAAAAACATGTTGGTAAATGAAGAATATTTTACGAAATATAATAAAAAATATAAAATATATTTTAGTCGGATATCTTAAATGGTAAGTAAGCTAGAAAATTTTAGGAGGACCCCTACCACTGATTTTTTTTCACCTTTTCAAATTCATTTGCAGGTAATCATCGCCCAGTTGTGTGTGTGTTTCAGTTAGAAGATGAATTCACAAGTAAACATTCTGGAAAAATGATATTAGAATAACTGGAGTGAAAAGCTTCAACAATTGTCCACCATTCTGCTTAGAATTGCTTTTAAATTCTAATCCTGATTTTTTTTTAACTAAAATTTGACTTAGAAATGCAATTGCAATTATAATGTTACATATAAATTTTGATAAATCCGTCTTTGCGTTTTAGAATTATTAGCGTTTGCATGCTTCGAAAAGTAATGCTGACACAAGTTCAATCCTTTGTTCAATTTGATTCAAAATTTGATAGGCGCCTACAATATAGATGTAAAATCTATGAATCGAATTTTATCCATTTAACTGTAGTTATTGTGTTAATTTACGTTCTAACTGCCAGACAGACAATAG
>JAPMOQ010025462.1:0-13192 GCA_026543055.1 Argiope trifasciata
AAATTCGAAATTTATATTTCCAGCAGTTACTTCCTGTTAAAGCTTTGGTTTGGTTTGGTTTATTGGTTTTTTATGGCGCAAAGGCCAATACTGGCCAAGCTGTGCCAAACTCATAATAAATTAAAATATTAAAAGAGATAAAAGAATAACATTAAAGTAAGAGTATGTAAAATTAAAATAATGAAGTGAAACTCTAAATTAGATATTATGCATGAAATTGATGTCAAGTAAAAATGAAAACAAATTAACATGGTAGGGGTCTCCAATTATGTCTTGCAAATTTGGATAATCTCTGTCAAAATATTTTAGTCTTAGAAGGCGATATTTAGGACATTCACATATGATATGCCGAACAGAAATTATGGTATTACATTTTACACAAATTGGAGCTGCATCTGAATGAAGTAAATGTTTGCGAGTAAAATAAGTATGGCCTAGGCGAAGTCTTGTCAGCACAACACTCTTTCTGCGGCCGAGAGAGTCATTCTTAAAACCAGAGATAGAAGGTTGGATGGAGTGTAATTTATTACTAAGTTGAGAGTTCCAAGTATGCTGCCATATACGAAGCGAACATTGCTTTACAATTTCTTCCATGTCGTGAAACGGAACAAAAGTGTCTTCATTTAAACTAGCTGTTTTTGCGGCAGCATCAGCTTGATCATTCCCCGGGATAGGATAGGATAGGATAGTTGAGTTTTCTGGCACAAGAGCCAAATATGGCTATGCTGCGCCAAACATACGGTTAGAATGAAAAAACCCATATCTATATGAAAAACTCTGTAAAATTAGAAGCTGGTTAAAAAATTTCAAGACAATGTCTCTTTAAATTAAACATTTAAAAATATATTAACAGTATGAAACATTAAATAAGATGATAAAAGCCAATTGCTTTTAAAAATTTAAAAAGATTTTTGTGGGTACGTTCTCCCACAAGCATTTGTAAATCCGCAGTTGAAAGATTAAAAAATCGCAAACGATGCTGAGTAAAATCAGGGCATTCAATTAAAATGTGAAAAACCGTTAAACTCGTGTGACATCTGGAGCACATAGGAGCTCGATCTCCTAATAAAAGATGTCTGTGCGTTAAACGAGTGTGACCAATGCGGAGTCTAATCAATTTGACGTCGAGTTCACGCACTGGAAGAGCAGTCCATAATGTAACGGTAGGTCTGATGGAATGTAATTTATTATTGCTTTGTTGATCCCACGATTCCTGCCATGCAGAATGAATATGACGTGCAAACGACTTTTTCAAATCGTAGAATGGAACTTCACGCTCCATAAACAAAGACGCTGTTTTCGCAGCATTGTCAGCCAGAACATTTCCTGTTATTCCAACATGACTGGGAACCCAGCAGAATAAAATTTCGTAGTCCCTATTTTTCAAAGTTCTTAAGAGACCCAGAATTTCCAGGGCAGTGGGATGAATTTTATGATGAAAATGAGAGAGTGTTTTCAAAGAGCTCATGCTATCAGTATAAATACAAAATTTGCGCTCAGAAGAGAGAGCAATGGTTTGTAGAGCATTGAGAATAGCCACTAATTCAGCAGAAAAGACTGAAATGGAAGTATGCAAACAATAGCTAATAGTTTGTGTATTTAAAATGATACCGCATCCAACATGACTGCTTGATTTGGATCCATCTGTGAAAATTGGTATATGAGTTAAATACTGAGAGCGATGAGAACTGAAAAGCTTTTGAAAAACCACAGGGGCCGTTGTTAGTTTCTCAAACCCATTAAAAGGATTTAAATAGGAGAATTGAGGGATGTCCCATGGAGGAAGAGAGAATAAATCAAGTGTTTGAATACTCACATCACGGAGTTCTGTATCCTCCAGAAGTGATTTAACTCTCTCACTGAATGGGAGGATATTGAAAGGTCGAGCCCTGTATAATCTTCGAAGATGAACAGGAAGAATCAAAGAGTGCAAAGGATGCTTCAGAATTGACAAAGCTCGAAGGTAGTACTGTACAGACATTTTTTGAAGTCGTAAATTTAATGGTAACTGATGACATACAACATAAAGACTCTCCACTGGTGAGGTCCGAAAAGCTCCGGAACAAATTCTCAAGACAGAGTGGTGTATGGTATCCAGTTTGCGCAAAACCGAACACCTTGCAGACCCATACATGCATAATCAACGCGTGATAAAATAGTCGCTTCGTAGATTCGGAGTAAAGATGTGCGATCCGCTCCCCATGACGTTCTTGAAAGTACCTTCAGAATATTCAATGTCTTTTCACACTTTTTCCGTAGACATAAGACATGCGGAAGGAAAGTGAGCTTTCGGTCAAATATTACCCCTAAAAACTTAATTTCATTCACTACTGGAATCGCAATATTTCGAATGTGGATTGTAGGATCCAAATGAAGACCCCGCTTTTTACAAAAGTGCACACATTTACTTTTTTCTGGAGAAATCGTGTGCCCGTTATCATCACACCAGTCCATTATCTTATTAACTGCAATTTGCAGTTGACGTTCAATTGAGCGCATATTGCAGCCTTGACAGGAGATCTGGAGATCATCGACATATAAAGTGCTTTGAACAGAAGTAGGTAAAACATTCAGAATTTGACTAAAATGAATCATAAAAAGTGTTACACTGAGGATGCTTCCCTGTGGAACCCCCTCAGCTTGAAAAAATGGATCGGAGTAAAAATTTCCAATACGGACACGAAATGACCGTAAAGATAAAAAGTTCTGTAAAAAAATAGGTAAATTTCCTTTAAAACCAAAATTTAAAAGAGTTGAAAAGATGCCAAATCGCCAAGTGCGATCGTAGGCTTTTTCTACATCAAAAAAGATAGACACAAAATGATTTCGACGGACAAATGCGTTACGTATTTGAGTCTCGAGAAGAACGATATTATCATATGTTGAACGCCCTCTGCGAAAACCACTCTGCAACTGCGGAAGACCTGCTCTTTTCTCCAATTCGAAAAGAAACCTATCATTGACCATACGCTCTAATGTCTTGCACAAGTAATTTGTGAGCGCGATAGGTCTGTAGTGCAGGGGATTAGATGCATCTTTACCGGGTTTCAGGATTGGAATCACGATCGCTTCGTGCCATTGTGAAGGGAACTTCTGTTCAGTCCAAATACGGTTAAATAGTAATAGCAAATTGGAAAGGGAAGTAGGAGACAAATGACGAAGCATGTTATATGTGATTCCGTCTGGTCCGGGGCTGGTATCATGTGCTTTAGACAAAGCAGAAAGCAGTTAATACATTTTAAAAGCAGAATTGTATGAAAAGGAATTTCTGGTAGCAAATCGCAAACCCTTTCGTTCCACGCGATTCTTTATAGCCATGAAAGTAGGCTTGTATGAGTCAGCAGCAGAAACTTCTGCAAATGTTTTGCTAAGGGTATTGGCAACTTCCATGGGAGAGGAAATCGTAATATTTCCTATTTTAAGTACAGGAAAGGAAAAGTCGTTATAAATTCCATTGGCTGCCTTTACTCTCTTCCACAGCAATTTGCTGGAAGTAGAGGATGTAATTGAAGATATGAAGCTAACCCAAGATTCCTTTTGACTTCTCCGGCGGATACGACGAGCGTTGGCTCTGGCACGTTTAAAAGAGATAAGGTTTTCTGTCGATGGGTACCGACGAAAGATGTTCCAACGTTTCTTTTGTTCCCTAAAACTGTCACGGCAAGCTTCATTCCACCACGGCCTACGAAATTTTCGTTTCCGTGGGGAGCATTTTGGGATAGTGTTATTTGCGGCATACATAATGATATCAATGACATTTTGTACTGCTTCCGTTATGTCGTGAGTGTTGACCATGTTCTCAGTGATTTCTGCTAGCTGCGTAAAAGCAGTCCAGTCTCCTCGCTGGAATAGAAAACGCGGTGGGCAAAGAGTGGCACCGCCTCTATCAGCATGAGAAACAATTAAAGGGAAATGATCGCTGTTATAGAGATCACTTCCAACTGTGAAATTCAACAATGGTAGCAGATCAGGAGAACATATGGCCAGATCAAGACTGTGGAAGGTCCTTGTGGGCTCGTGAAAGTATGTTTTTTCATTGTTATTTAGAAGACAGAGACAGTTGTTAGTAATGAACTGTTCGATCTGTCTTCCACGAGAATTTGTACTGTCTGAACCCCACAAAGTACTATGCCCGTTAAAGTCACCGAGTATTAAAAATGGTGAAGGAAGCTGGTCAATTAGGTTGTTTAGTTGTTGTTGATTAATTGCGTCATGTGGTGGTAAATATATACAGCAAACTGTAACAAGTGTTCTATTGTGTATCTGAACGGCCACAGTTTGCAAGGTAGTGTGTAAATTAAGAGGTGCACTTGGAAAGAGATTAGAGGTTAAAATGCAGACACCTCCAGAGTTGTTTGAATCTGTATCCTTGCGGACAATATTATAACCCCGAATTTTAAAGGAAATGTTCGGATGCAAGAACGTTTCCTGAATTGCCAGACAAGAAGGATGAAACTGATTAATTATGCACTTAACATCAACAGTTTTGGATCTAAGACCACGACAGTTCCAAGAAACGAAAGGACCCATCAAGTATTAGATTTGAAAAGTGTGTTTTTTGTACTAGAAATTTGATTTGGTGAAACCTCACAACTCATTGAGATTTCATCATCATCCTCTTCAGATGGATGTAGAGATAGTAGTTCAGGATTTTTAGAATTAGAACTAAAAATGGTTTTCAAGTCTTTATGGACTACGCCTTGATTTGCTAGTCCCAATGCGACCGAATTTTGAGCATTCGACTTTTTTAATTTTGTTATTAATTGTGTGGGTGAAAGGCCTCGTTTGGAGAGTCTCAATTTCAGTGAATTTTGCGATTTTGATTTCCGGTAATTATTTTTATCAGGAGCATTGCCTGCCAATGTTTCCGTATCGGTATCAGATGACTTTTCACTGGAGTTTACTTGATTTTGAATACAATTTTTACAGGAGCAATTTTTGCAGAAAGATTTTTGTGCGACAGATGCATAACTTATACCAGGTTTTGGGGTTTGAGATAATATTTTTCTTTTTGCTTCGGGATAAGAAATATTTTCCTTAATCTTAACGGTTATAATTTCTTTTTCTACTTTCCAACGTGGACAGTCTCTTGAGAAGGAAGTATGGTTTCCATTGCAGTTTACGCACTTCTCTTCTGCTTGACACTGTTGGCTTTCATGGCCTTTCTCTGCACACCGGGCGCAAGTTATTTGCCCGCGGCAGGCGGTCTTAGCATGTCCAAAACGTTGGCATTGGTAGCACCGTAAGGGATTCGGAATGTACGGGCGCACGGCTAACTTCATATAACCCGCTTTAACCGTTTCTGGTAATGTTGGGTTTTGAAATGTTAGGATAAGATGTTTAGTGGGGAGGAGTTGTCCATTTCGCCTAATTGAAATACGGCGCACATGCGTCACTCCTTCGCCCTTTAAATCTTTTGTGATTTCTTCTATCGAAGTATTGAAAAGCTCACCGCAAGTTATAACTCCTTTCGAAGTATTCAGAGAGGCGTGAGCAGCGACTTCAACGGGAATCGTGGCTAATGCTTTTAATTTTATAATTTGCTTAGCTTGAACACGAGATGAAACCTCAGCAAGTAAGTCTCCAGAACGAAGCTTGCGAATTGATGACAATTCTCCAACAGTACTTTTGATGGCTTTTTCCACAAGGAAAGGTGAAACTGAATGAAATTTTTCATTCTGCTCACTAATTCGTTTTATAATGAAATAGTGGTCATAATATTTTTCTTGAGGTTTGTTTTGGAAGTTCATTTTTAAAACATTTTGTTGCCCACTGAAGGGAGCAGATGATTTTTTGCCCATACGATATTGATGGGGATTCGGGACCGACGGCACCACCCACCACGGAGTCCAACAAGGGAAGGCAGCCACCGGCTCTGGCTATTCCCAGCCTCGGCACTTACCTCAGTGCTAGCCAGTACCTATACGCTCGGAGTTACCCCCGGGGACAGTGACCACCCTTAACACCAAGCCCAAGGAGTAACCCCTTCGCTTGATCCCTAGCAGACTAGACACTCAGATGGCTAGCTACCGGCCGATTGATACACCGGGGACCACAGTGCACCACCCGTCTAATGGGTCGCCACGCACGGCAAACACGTGGGGGTATTTGCTGTCCATGAGAAGCAAGAAGCAAACAGGTTGGCGACAGCTTCTCATGGAGAGCTCCCTCGCCTACCCTCGAGGGAAAGAAAAAAAAGGAGACTGCAGAAGGCGTAGTGGAGAATAAACGTAAAGGGAGTAAAGATCCCTGGGTACCTCGGGATTGGGACACCCGTACTCACCTATAGTAGGTGAGCCCCTGAGGGGTGATCATTCCCCGGTATACCAACGTGTCCAGGAATCCAACAAAATAGTATGTTGAAATTACGATCCAGTAATTTAAAATATAATTTTACTGTACTGTGCACCAAAGGATGGCTTTGTCTGGAATAGTTTAAAATTGCTTCAATTGAACTTTTTGAATCGGTATATATGATCCAATCTTTCTTTGATAATAGTCTTATCGCTCTTAAAGCAGTATAAATAGCAAAAATCTCCGAGGTGAAAACAGAACAATGTTTATTTAGCTTCCTAGAAAGAACTATGTGATCAAATATTACTGCTGATCCAACGTGGTCACCGATTTTGGAACCGTCTGTAAAAGCAGTGCCGTATTTTTCAAATGATTGCCTATGTTCATAAAAAATTTGTATGTAAACAGATGGCGCAGTAGTAGATTTGGGCATCTTATTAAAATCATTGATAGTAAGAATGTCTTTGCATGTAAAAGGGGGGATTCCGTCTTCTTTGGTTAAAATTTTGATGTTCTTTAGGTTAAAACTATCCAAAACCGGGCGAATTCTAAAGCCAAATGATGAAATATATGAAGTCTTTTTCTCATATAACTGTCCATAAATCGGATTCACGACTTTGTCGTAAAAAGGATGTGATGGATTCTGATTTATTTTAAAAAAGTATTTGAGAGAAAATCTCTGGCGTCGTAATTGTAAACTTGGTTCTTTAGTTATTACGTATAAACTCTGAACAGGAGAGGTTCTAAAAGCCCCTGATGCGAGGCGGAGCCCCTGATGATGTACTGCGTCAAGTTGCTGTAGAATAGACTTTGCTGCTGAGTCGTAAATCACGCTACCGTAGTCTAATTTTGATAATATCACACTTTTATAAATTTTTAATAGAGTTGAAGTATTGCAACCCCATGTTGTATTTGACAAAACTTTGAGAATATTTAAGGACTGAACACATTTTTTCTTTAGATGTAAAATATGAGAACGGAATGTTAGCTTTGAATCAAATAAGAGGCCTAAAAACTTAACGACCGGCACGACGGAAATGGCGGTGCCTTTTAACTGAATTTCTGGTTCGGGGTGCAAGCCCCGAATTCGACAAAAATGAGTACATTTTGTTTTTTGAGTAGAAAGAATGAAACCATTTTTATCAGACCATTCCGTTATAGATTTGACAGCAGCTTGCAATTGTCGTTCAATAAAGGGCATGTGAGTACTTGAGCAATGGATTTGAAAATCGTCAACGAATAATGACCCATGAACATACGGTGGGAGTTTTTCCATAATACCATTAATTTTAACAATAAATAAAATAACACTTAAAACAGTGTTTCTCAACCTTTTAGTATTCACGGCCCAATTTTCAATCATAATTTTCATCGCCCCCCCCCCTCCCCACCACATGCAATAAAATGTATACAATAATAATGTATTTTGAGTATTTCGGAGCTAAACCTACACTACAACCTTAATTTTAAGCTTTACAAATTACCAAGAATAGGGAAATTTATTGACATTTTGCAACACCGATCCTCAGCATTAAAAAAACAAGAATCCTATGCCTTTTTATTGCTCTTGATTCCCGCCATGTCGAGCATTCTCACAGTTTCTCGAGAAGTTTCGATTTGTCGGAATTTGTCTGGTCAGCTTAAAAGTTAAGTTAGGAGCATGCGCAGATGTGAACAAATGTTTTCTCATAGGGAGAAGGAGAAAGTTCTATGACGCCAATTTCAATTCCAGTCAATCTCATTCGAGTCGATCCTTTTATCACTATTGAATCTATTCTGAATGTGTATGTTATATATATTTTCGTGTAATTGCAATTCACCGTATTAAATATTCTCGGCAACAGACTTATGCAGAATCACGGATTATTTTTTAAGCGGGCGTAAACGAGCATTAGACGATAGACAAGCATCAACAAGTACACAGAAGAGCGTGGTTCCGAAAATAAAATCAAGAAAATATTCTCAAGAATACTTAAATTTTGGGTTCACTAGTACTGAAGTAAATGAAGAAAGGCACCTGTGTATCATTTGCTCAAAAATATTGGTGGCAGACAGCATGAAACCTAATAAACTTAAACAACATTTGGAAACGCTTCATAGTGAGTACGTAAACAAATCCAGAGAATTCTTCGAATTAAAATTAAAATCATATGAAATGCAAAAATCATTGTTTAAAAAAACTTTGTCTGTGAATGAAAAAGCTTTAACTGTCTCGTACAAAGTTTCATATAAAATAGCCAGAAGTAAAAAGCCTCACACCATTAGTGAAGAGCTTATTTTGCCAGCCGCAATTAAAATTGTAGAAATTATGTTTGGAGATAATTTTGCAAAACAATTGCAGTCTATACCTCTTTCAAATGATACTGTTGCCCGTCGAATTGATGATATAGCTGAAGATGTAGAGTGTCAGCTTTTGTCGAAGCTACGTGACAAATTGTTTTCAATACAACTTGATGAGGCAACAGATAGTAATAAAGATGCTCATTTCGTTGCTTATGTTAGATTTTGTGATGCTTTGTCAGTAGTTGAAGAATTACTTTTCTGCAAACCAATAGAACTCAAAGCAACAGCACTCACATTATGTGCTATCTTAAATGATTTTATGAACGAGGCAAACATAGAATGGAAAAATTGCTTCGGAATATGCACCGATGGTGCTCGTTCTATGTCCGGAATATTCCAAAGTATTCAAGCACTTGTGAAACAAAAATCGGCACAGTGCGTCTGGACACATTGAATGATCCACAGAGAAACTTTGGCTTCCAAAGAAATGAGTCCTGGTTTGAATACTGTGTTAACTATGGTTGTAACCGTAGTAAATTATATAAAAATGTGACCCCTGAAATCAAGAATCTTTTCTGCACTTTGTAAAGACATGGATGCAGTACATTCAGTGTTACTATTTTATTGTGAGGCAAGATGATTATCATGAGGAAAATTTTTGCAACTTTGTTTATGAATTAAAAGAAGAAATCGCCGTTTTCCTAGAAGAGGAAATCAAACCGGAAGCAGAGAATTTTCGCGATAATTTATTTGGGATGAAATTGAGCTACATGGTCGACATATTCGAGAAATTAAATAACTTGAATCTTCAACTGCAAGAAGCAAATACACATATATTGGATACGAGTGATAAAGTTAATGCTTTTTGTAGAAAATTGGAATTGTGGAGCAGAAATTTAAAGCAAGAAAACTTAACAATGTTTGCAAATTTGAATGATTGTATTAAAACTTACAAAGCTGATGAACAATATGTAAAAGTTGATTTTGTAACCTTTGAAAATCATTTTGCAATGCTAGCAAAGAATTTTTAAAAAGTACTTTCTTGCTGACGACAAACTGATAAAGTTACAAGTGGGTGAGGGATCCATTTCAAAATACTCATGAAGGACTCTCAATTAAAGAGGAAGAAACCTTCATAGACTTCACGGCAAGCGGCAAAACCAAAAGACAGTTTAGTGACAAATCACCCTTTGAATTTTGGGCAGGAGTGGATGATGAGTTTTCTGCACTAAAAACAAGGGCATTTCGCATTCTACTACCATTTTCAACATCTTACTTTTGTGAAACTGGATTTTCTGCGGTGCCTTCTTTGAAAACAAAATATAGATCTCAGCTAAATGTAGAAAAAGAATTGAGAGTGTCTATTTCTAATATTAAACCCTCCTTCGAAAAACTTTTCTCTGCAAGACAGGCCCAAGGAAGTTACTAATAATTATTAAATTTGTTTTTAATTTAGTAAGCTGTTTTAATTTAACAAGTTAATTATTAAATATGTCGAAATGTATTTTGTTTTGTATGTATGAGTGTGTTCTTTCCTTTCAGTCACTTAATCATTTTTTAAGTAACATTTTCTCTTGGATATGATCGTGCCCCCCCAATAGTGTGCTCACGCCCCCCTAGGGGGGCGCGCCCCACAGGTTGAGAATCACTGACTTAAAACACTACCTTGCGGTACCCCTTCATTTTGAATGAACTCATCAGATAAGACATCATTAATTCGAACGTTAAAAATTCTTTTTTGAAGAAAGCCTTGAATAAAAATTGGTAATTTTCCACGAAAACCCATGTCATGCAGATCTTTTAAAATGCCATGCCGCCAAGTACGATCATATGCTTTCTCCATATCGAAAAAAATAGATACTAAATGTTTTTTTGTAATGAATGCTTCCCTGATGGCTGTTTCCAGAATTAGTATGTTATCTAAAGTACTACGATCATGTCTGAATCCACTCTGAAATTTCGAGAGCAATTTCTTCTCTTCTAGGACGTGGATTAATCTAGCATTGATCATTATCTCCAGAGTTTTACAAAGGCAACTGGTAAGAGCTATAGGCCTGTAACTCGATGGAAGCTCTGTATTTTTACCAGGTTTTAGGATGGGAATAATCGTTGCTCGACTCCAGGACATTGGGAAAACATGTTCATTCCATATTCTATTGAATAAAATTAGAAGCGAACGTAATGAATTGGAACTCAAATTTTTTATCATGTCATGATGAATGCCATCAGGTCCTGGTGCTGTGGGATGCGAGTTCTGCAACGCTCGCCTAAGTTCATGAAGCTGAAAATCAATATTATAAGCATATGACGCTAAGGTATTAAAGTCGATTTTTCTTTTTTCTTGCTGTTTTTTATAGGTAATAAAACTCTGAGGAAATGATTCTTCACTGCCTATATTAGCAAAAAACGTACCCAATGTATTCACTATGTTCTTTGTATCAGTGATAGGATTTCCATTGCTGCATAAGAATGAAAGTTTCTGATTTGATTTGTTCTTCCCTATGATTTTCCTAACTTTTTCCCACATACGCTTGGAAGACAGATGTCCGTGAATGGAGCTAACATATTTTTGGAAGGAGTTGTACTGACTCTGTCGTCTAATTCTTCTAAAAAAGGATTTAGATCTTTTAAAGGCAATGAAATTTGTGGTGGTAGGATATCTTCTGAATTTATCCCAGGCCTTTCTTTGTGCTTTTTTGGCAGCAGCGCAATTTTCATTCCACCAGGATTTGTATAATCTTGGCAAATTTCCAGATGATTTCGGAATGGCTATCTATGCAGCTTTAATCAAGCATTTTGTTATTGAATTTACTGCATTATCAATATTTGGTTGCTTTACCATATCGTCTGTTAGTTCAGAATGAAACCTAAAAAGTTGCCAATTAGCTTTGTCAAAGATAAAATGCACAGGTCTTCTGGGAAGGCTAACATCAGATTTCGAATATTTTAAAATAATGGGAAAATGATCACTGTTGAATAGATCATCCGATACTGAGAAATCCCAGTGGGGTGCAAGTGAAGGTGAGCAAATGGCAAGATCAATAGTGTGAAAAGTTTTATTTGCTTGATGAAAGTAAGTAGCATTTGAATCATTTAATAAACATAGAGAATGGTCATCTATGAATTTTTCAATCTGTCTACCTCTTGCATTGGTATCTGTGTTACCCCAAAGGGTATTATGGCCATTAAAATCTCCAAGAATAATAAAGGGAGCTGGTAACTGTTTGATAAGATCATCAAGATCTTTCTGGTGAATGGTATCATTAGGCGGAAGGTATATAAAGCATACAGTAATTACAGATTTAATCTGAATTTGTACAGCTACAGCTTGTAATGGAGAAAGAATATCAATGTTTTTGGACGGAAAGCAGCTAGGAATGAAGGTGGCGACGCCACCAGAAGCACGAACATTTTGTAAATAATCTTTTCTATTTATCTTATAATTTTTTATTCTCACATCAGTCATAGGATTGAGATGTGTTTCTTGGATTCCTAAGCATACTGGTTGATATGTATTCAAAATAGATTTAATATCGTCAGAATGGGTACGGTAGCCATTGCAGTTCCAAGAGATTAAACGAATGGTCATTTTTTGGGTTTTCTAAAAAATTTTGATTTAGAATATTCGGATGTTATGCGACCAGAATCGGAATCTACTTTGTCCTCATCCATGCTACTTATAGAGTCGTCTGATGGATGAATTTTCAGTTGTTCTTTTTTTTCCTGAATTTGATGTATTTTGCTTTCTTTTTCAAGATGCTGCTGGGCTTTCACTTTATTCAAAACCTTTTTCCGCTTAATTTTTTTAGAAGGAAGGGAAGAATTTTCTTCATACAATCTTTTTATTTCAAGAAGAGTGAGCCATTCACTTTTTTTTACTGTTACAATATCTGTGTCCGTATTAGCAGGTGCAACAAGATTACTAACAGTCGGTTTAGATATTGGTTGCGAATTTCGTTCACAGGTTGAATTTAATGCCATAGAATAGGAGAAACCTGGTTTGGGTGTTCTATCTGTTACTATTTTTCGAGCTTCTGGGAAAGATATGTTTTTTGTGATTTTAACTGTTTGTATTTCTTTTTCTTCTTTGTACCGTGGGCATAATCGGAAATATGCTGGATGGTCACCGTTACAATTGAAACATTTTGGTGCTGTTGAATTGCAATTGTTACTATTATGATCAGGAAGGGAACATCGAGCACAAATTTCTTTGTCTCCCCTGCATGCCGTTATGGTGTGCCCAAATTTCTGACATTTGAAACATCGGATGGGATTTGGTATGTATGGTTTAACACAACAGTTTATATAGGCTATTTTCACAGATTTTGGCAAAACCGGAGTGTTGAATGTTAAGATAAGGTGCTTTGTAGGCAAAATTTGATTGTTTTTTTTAATTGTAATTCTACGAACAGCTATTACATTTTGTTCTTTGAGACAATTTAGGATGTCTTCTTCAAGGTCTGTCTGAAATTCTCGTTCCGATATAACGCCTCTGGAATGATTTAAAGATCGATGGGCTGCAACAGTGACTTGGTTTTCACCTATCATTTTAAGTTTTTTAATGTTTCCTGATTGCTGTTTATTTTTCACTTCCACAAGAAGGCCACCATTAAAC
>JAPMOQ010025473.1:0-16294 GCA_026543055.1 Argiope trifasciata
GATTATTAAATGATAAATTATACTCAGTACAGGGGTCGACGTCCTGTAAGTGTTTGTATTCTAACACTGGAAATAACAGACGTGAAGAGGCCAAATGATGATTTATTTCGAGGACTGGATGTAAGGACGACACATTTGTTAATCTGCTGAGGTGAGAAAATTTTCTGGCGATCATTGAGACGACTTTACTATAATTTCATCATTTGATTCGAACACATCTATTTTCGGGGTGAGGAAAATATGATGCTCGGAAATTCTTTTCGGTCGGATGCCAATGTTGTGATGAGAAATTCTTGCGATGGTCAGGACGACTTCATTTATTTTTCAGTTCTTCGTAGGAGCGCAATGATGAACGATTCTTAGGATGGGTAAATTTACTGTGCCAGTATGACACAAATCAAAATTCTTTTCTGTTGAGAGTAGGGTCATTCGTCCGATCAATTTAATGTAATGACGTATGAAATACTAAAATCTGCTTTTAAGAAAAGAAAACTAAAAAGTTTAGCCCGGGAAAGAAATTAATTAAATTTCAAATTCAGATCCCGGGGCCATGCCCCCAAGTTTGTAAGAATTGGGTGGGACAGAATGCCCATCCAACCACATTTAATTCAGTGTCTAGGGTCACTGAATGAAGAAAAAGAAGCTTTTGAATATGAAAGAAATTTATTTACAATAAAGAAAAAGACATTTACAATTACGACAGGACTATTTACAACAGAGAAAAAAAAGTATTACTTATAGATGCCACCAAGAGTAGTTGATAATTGTTTCATGGCGAAACTAAGTTACGTTTTTACAAGATGCATTATCGGAATGATACGACCCTCTCTGGTTCCCGTCTGGCGAGCGAATGCGCAGTTCTCTTTTTCTCAAATTCTTACGTCACGCGTCTTAGATTAAGGTTCAGCGAAATTTAGTGATACCCGTAGCGACATCTATTGCAACAAATTGGAACTAAATATTTAACAGCAATGGCCCCCGATTAAATCTCTACATATATATATTTTCAACAAAATGTTAATCTATTTTTAAAATGTCATTAAAAAACCACACTCAAGACAAAAGTAATATCAGTCTGCCTTTCTTGCATGTGGAATCTTATCTTAATGCTTATCTCAAGCAATATGTTTTGTCTGCCGGATTAATTTCAACATGATACAAAGTGAATATCAGTAATTCTAGATCTAACATAAAACATATTTCATGTCTTAAGCAAAAATAATTATTCAAACTTATAAGTATTTCCAAACATGGAAATATTCATAAATATCTGAGACATCTAAAATTTTAGCTTTTCAGCTTAATTGAATTTTACTTTAAAAAATAAACAGAATAGCATTGATATATTACATATGGTTAAGTACCAATAGTATAATAAGGGAGAAAATTGGGATCAATCAATAAAACTGAACATACAAGAATTTAAATCCTCAAACTTGTTTCATATATTTCTCAGCCTTAAAAAAAATCCTTATATATTTTTGATGCCAAGCAGTTTTTTTAAAAATAAATTTGTGAAAGACTAAATATGTATTTTTAAAATTATAGTTACAAAAAATTATATATTTTGGCCATCCAAGCTGTTGTTATATTTATTGCAATTCATGCACTTATTTTGAAGGACAAGACATGTGATAGAGATGTAAGATTAATAAAAGTACCATAACTTTGATAATCAGATACTTAAAAATATTTTGTCACGGATATTAAGCATATATATTATGTTATTATATAATTCTTTTATTGGTTATCTTAATATATATAAATCTCGTGTCACAATGTTTGTCCTCAATGGACTCCTAAACCACTTAACCGATTATAATAAAATTCGCACACCATGTGCAGTTCGATCCAACTTGAGAGATAGGATAGTTTAAATCTCAAATTATAGTCGCAATTTTAATTTATTGCTAATTATTTGTCTGTTATTATTTGACAGTCACAATTATCTGTTAACTCCAAATGATTCTAACAGATGTCGATACCTTTCGACTGGGTTGAGTAAATAATCAATAGATGGCGCTGCTATGGTAAATCTACGAACGTGTCATATAAGCTACATTTTAACAGCATAATTACCACGTGTTGTTGACGCTATAAAATTTCTTAAATTTATTTTGTAGTGAACAAAATACCGTATAATTCAATTATTTCCACTTTTTAAATTTTTGGTGTTAGCATAGCCGGCCACGTGTTACTTAGACTGAAGTGTAAATTGAATTCATATTATAATGAAGATAATACAGTGAAATTAATCCTGTTTTTTACTTATTTGTGCTTCATTGATCAAAACTTTATAATTTAATTTGAATATATGTATGTAAGTATTATCACATAATTATAAAATTTAATTAAAATGTCAATGCAAAAATGATACACAATTTCCTACACTTTTTCAATAGTTGTACAAATATTTTTTTTATTGTTTTTATTTAACCTCTATTAAAAAATATTTAGCACTTATTATTTCAATGTGCTATGATAACAAGTTTTTCAGATTTTTTTTCTTATATTTAAACGATTAAATTAGTATTTCAATTCAATATCTACGTCCGTGATTTCTCAAGACTGACTGGCCTAAGAATGAAAATGTAGAATGCTTCAAACATTTCTATTCAAAATTTCATAAGTAGATCAAATTTGATAGCAGAAGACAGTAACCTAGGTTTATTTATTTGAAAGTTGAAGTATCAGAAATATTTCGAAGAATTAATTATTTATAACTAAAAGATGTATAAAACTTAGAATTAATAATTTTTTTAATTGTGTTTATAGACCAAAATAAAATATTATTCGGATCATTTAAATCCTTTTGAAAGTAAAACTAAAACCCTAATTTTATGAGGAATCTAAGTACTTATTGTTGAATAATTCTTGAAATAATACATAAATTATTGTAATTATTCAGTAGTACACGTAAGGATTCTCTTTTACTTATATTTTAGAAAAAATGCTTAGTTTTGGTAAAAAATATTTTTATATCATTTTGCAGTTTAATCATTTCTACTTTAATTTAAAGTTGAAATGTTGCGAGAGCTGACAGATAGTTAGAGACATGTAGTACATTACGGGCTTAAGGCCTTTATAACTAACTACATGAATGAGTTATTTGAAACTTGAAACCTTATTTAAAATTAAATTTAAACCTTAAAAATATTTATGAAGTAGCTGTTAAAAGACAAATGCACAAAGTATTTAATTGAGAATGCCATTACATAAAATATTTAACTGTCCATTTTAAAGAGTATTAATAATGGCGAACCGGCTGGTCGCCAAAGGCGACTAGTATTTATATATAAAACTATGATCAATAAAATCACAGCTTTGGGCCTTTATATTTTATCTTCTACTAACACTGGTTATTTAGATGCATTTGATTTTACATTAAAATTCTACTAATATCATAAGATATTAGAACTTTAAAACACCATCCTAAGGTTTAGCGATTTTTAAATATTGTTAGAAAATAAAAATATTAAAAAATAACATTTCGAATCATAAAATCTCAGTTGTATAGATATATGTCAGTAAAAATTTATATTTCAATAATAAATATAAATGTCAATACCCCCTCCCTCAAAAGTCAGGGAGCTAACAATAATAAGAATTTAGTAAAATATTATTAAAGAAAAAATGATAAATTTTTAATCATGAATAATAAATGTTCCCATTTCAAATTGTTAGTTTTTCACAGTCTTTTTTTTAAATATAGGTACATTTAACATTTTCAATATGTTATTACATATATAGCACTTCCAATAATTAAATGAAGCACAAATTTATATTACAATGCAATTTTTAACTTTTGCCCTCGTTGAGACATGAACAAGACTCTCATTTTAAATAATCTTTTAATCAAAAATAAATAGGACCAACAGATTACATTTAAACTAAAATATATTCTCGTAGCAGTATGAGCAATTATCTACTTCATGATCATCAGTTTAATATTAACTGATTTGTCTGTAAAATAAAACATTAAATACTTCAATGACATAGATATAAAGGCTAAATATGCATGTACTCAAAACTTCAATATGATTTTACTGTTTATTTGCAAAATAATAATATAAATAAATTTAAAAGCCATTTCAGTAGAGTTTAATAAAATTCACTTAAATTATGAAACTGAAATGTATCCACTTTTAATATGTAAATTTATTTTTCCTTTAAGTTGAAATATTAGACTCATATATATATTCATTACAACAATTTCTGATTATATATATTTAATACATATAGTTGAGTATGTATTTAATACAAACCTAATTATGTGTTTGAAAACATTCATTAAGAATGCATACTGGTGATGAAACTTATATAACACTAAATTCATAAAACCAAAATTTTCTATCATAAATACAAAAGCTTTCAATAGTTACTAAATGATCAAATAAAAATAAAATACTTGTATGTTGTCACAAAAACAACATATAAACAAATTGTATGACATCGTGTTTTTACTCCGAAATACGTTTGTAAGTAAACAGAGAAACTTTCAAATTAATCAAAGTACCTAATCTATACTTATAATAAAGCTCAATGTGTGTGTGTGTGTGTTGGCGCTCTACAGACCAGACCGTTGGGCCTACAGCTACCAAATTTGGTACATGTATACCTTGGAGCTTGGGAATGCGCACCTCGGAGCCCTTTTTTCGAATTTTTAATTAGAATTTTAATTAATTAAAATTTAAGCGAAATTTCGACGATTTTCCGCTGTAACTTCCGAAAATATTATCACACAAACAGGATTTTTACATCAATTTAAAGATTAAAAAATTAGCTTTCTAATGGCATCTTTGTTTTAATGTATAACTTAAGCTTCTATTTTTAACGAATTTTTAAAGAAATATTTTAACCATGATTTACAACAATATATTTTGGACAAAACAATAAAATTTAATCTGCACGAGCACGTCAAGGGGGAAAAATTAGGTTTTATCAGCATGTTGCCATCCTATTGACGGAAGTTCAAATTAAAAAAAAACAACTATCATTACAAATTAAATCTAAAGAAATGCAACTTTTAGCACGTGACTGGATAAAATAAAAGAAATATAATATGTGACATTTTCTAAAATAAATAATGAACAAGCAAAGAGAAAAAAATAGCTTTTATTAAACTGTTGAAATCATACTGACAGAAATTCAAATTAAAAAATAAATTAACTATAACTGCAAATTAAATCGAAAAAAAAAATGTAACATTCACCACGTGATTGGATGAAATTAAATTAATATAAAATGTTATGTTTTCTAAAAAAGAAATACAATACAAAGGTTTCTCTGATCGTTTGCAGCATCTATATCATTAATTTAGTAAATCAGTGTTACGTGACTTTCGAAGTTTAAATATATCTGGCAGAGAAATTATAAAGAGAGCAAGGCACATAAGTATTTAATTGAAAATCTTTGACCCCATTACTCTTGGCGAACCAGCTGGTCGCCAAAGGCGTCTAGTTAAATAATAATAATAGAAAAAATGAAGCAATAATTTTGGTTTACGTGGTTAGAAATCTATAACGTATTCTTTATTTGAACCTTTTTTTTTGTGTGTGTGTGTGCAGCATCTTACTTTTTATATCATATCATAACTTCTATTTTAAAGACCATTATATATTTTAATAATAAAACAAATACAGTTTGGCGCAGCATAGTCAACACCATGGCTCTTGTGCCAATAAAATCCAAAAAATCCAAATCCAAATTTTAAAGACCATTTTTATATTTAGTTCAATAACACTATTCTAAAATCCCAGGCATCTATATTTCAAAAATTCCAAACACAGATTTTAAATCATTTTTGTACTAAAAGAACTAGCAATTTAGCTCAGGAATCTGACGGACAAATCACGCGCCACAGATAAGAAGATCCTTCCTCTGAATCACGTGGGTTGAAAGAGCTGCCTTTATTTTCCCTAAACATCAGTAAATCCCTTCATTTTCCCCAAAGAGCAGAATTTGGTTGCTGTCCCTAGAGGCTAGTTTTTTTTTTTTTTATTCACGTAGTGATGGGAAATGTCGTTCATTTGAAAGATTCGGTTCAAAGTCGTTCGTTCACCAACTTGACCCTTTCGTTCAAGGTCGTTCGCGAACGACCGATTAGGACTTTTTGAACGAAAGAGTTAGGCTCTTTCTTTCGCGAACGAATGATCTAGACTCTTTCGTTCGTGAACGAACTGATACATTGCTTTCGACTCACTACGTCATCATAGGACAAACCGGAAATTTCCGGTTGTATTGAGTATCAAGGAAGGCAACTTCTACCTGTACTTTTCGACGCATGCGCTGTTAATTAGCCATGTGTAGTTCGTTCCGAGAAGATGGTATGCACAAAACAGAGAATGGGGGAATGATAACTAATGATTCTCTTCCCCTCTCACAGAATGAAGACACAGGCTTTGTACTTTTGATCATTTTACAGTTATTGTACTGCTTGAGATTACACAGTTATTTAATGATTTGTAATGCTTTTTTAGAAGCGTTTCTTAGGTCAGTTTTTATTTTATATTTTATTATGAAATAAAAGATTGGTTATTTTGACAGTATGGGGCTTTGAATTACGTTTAAATAATTCCTTAAAAATCTAAGCTCACCAGTGTTTACTAAGTATAAAAGTATTTCTTTTTTCGAGATTTTACTTCATTATAACATTTTTCAATAAATTTTAAAGTAACATTATAAATTAGCATTTTGACATAATTTTAATTATTCAGCTTTTATTTTTAAATTTTATTTACTTTTATTTCCTGGAATATATGCCAATTGTCTTGTCTACTTGATAAAGAGCAGGATTCACTTAGACCATGAGTTTTTGGAATATTGATATTCCTATTGTTTTATACTTACACAAATTTGATTGGATTTTTATTGTTTAAGAGCTATACTATTGCATTTGTTCCTATAATAATAATAATAAACAAAAGTTTTTTCTATATTGTCGTAATGTGCGTATGTATAGATGCAATATCTGAATTAATTTTAAAAATACTACCTAAAAATGTACTTCAAACTTTTTGAAAATTTATTTAATTAGCGGAAAAAATTGTACTTCAATACAATTCAAAAGACTGGGAAGTAAACGCACATATATTTAATTTTAAAAAAGATGCAAAAAGGGGTTTTGTGCAATTTAATGCAGCACATTCTTAAATTAGCACCCTTCAACTCAAGAAATAACCACGAGCCAAAACTGTTAGTTATAGTTTCAATGTCAATCATCTAGAGAATTTTGAATATTGCATACAGGGATTTGATACCTTATGCACAGGCCGGTCCAGATTATCAAATAGACGTCTAAAGAAAAAAAATTGAATTTTTTTTTTATTCAGGGGAAATTAAGTTTTTACTTTCATTCCATTTTTGAAAGCTGTGCATTAGGGCTTATTCAAATTAAAATCAAGAATTTTTTAGATTTATAAACATTATTTCCAAGTGTGTTTTTTTTCATGCTTTCAAATTTGAACTATAAATTTGTGTGTTTTTACTGTTGTTGCTGTTGTTATCGGTCACTGACTATCACTGATACCCCAAAAGCTCTGACAAACTTTGACTTTATGCTTAAAAAATTTAATTAAAATTTTTCAAAAATTAATTAGTTAATTTTAATTTATTTTTAATTTAATTTTTTTTATATCCGAGACACTGAAATCAAGTTTTTTGAAGATGAACCGTATTTAAAAGTTTTGTATGTAAATTTTTATAACATTTAATATTAAAACAAATTGCTTGTATAAAGGCTAAGTTAAAAAAAAAAACATAGGTTTTAGATGTTTGGATAGGAAGATAGTGATGTTGCATTATTTAATGAGCCAGACAAAGCTTATTCCGTGTCTGCATATTCAGCCCATAATCGTGATGTAGTTAAAATAGTACAGTATAAGAGAAAAACCATTTTTTCCCTTTTTTATTTAAACATTTATTTTATATCTGTAGCCTATATTACAATTAATGAACGTTTTCTTTCTTGGTCAGCATCAAAAATTAAACAAGACATTTTGCAATTTACGAGAGCAGTGTAATTAATGTCTGAGTTCTATATAAAAAAAATCTCTAATCGAGAGATTTTCTTTTCAGAAATGAAGATAAAACAACATTGAAATAAGGAGATTCATTTGAAAGAAGTAGTAGCTTAATAAGATAAATATTAAATATTATTACCCTTTATTATTTGTCCTTAGATGCTAATTCTTTCGTCTTCTCCTTTGTGTAGTAATAGACAAGATATAATTAGTATTTTTTTTTAAATAAATAATTTATTATGATAGCAATGCTCGTCATTTAAGCAAAATTTATTTCTTATTTTTAAAGGTAAGAATAAAAGAGCATACGAAAAAAAAGAAGAGTAAAATAAAATATTCGACGTAATTCATTTTATGACAATAATTGTAGCATAAATAATTTATGAAATATTTTTTAAAAAGTATTATTATTAAAACAAAAAGTAAAATTTAGTATCATATCAGCAAAGTCGTAAATGATTCCTAAATCTTTTACTATTAAAACTCCCTGAAATCTCTAGTATAAAAAAAATTGCATGCCCCCCCCCCCCCGTCGAAAAAAAATCTCACACTTTCTGATTCTACGAGTTGAACACTTTTACCTCCCCTGAAGCTTTCCTTTTTGCTAGACGACTATCCAAAATTTGTAGTGATAAAAGAGCCAAACACCATGTAATAAGCTCAAGGTCAAGAAATTGACACTTTCTAGAGATCGGCCGTTTGTATGTCAATCTAAATGAGTACAATCACAGCGCATCTTACAAATCAGGCTTGTAGCATCAGGTTGATGTTAAGTTTGCTGTGATTGGACTCCTAAAGGTTGACATGAGCCTGACGATTTGCCCACATATTGCTGTTTACACTTCGAGATCCTTTTGCCAAGAATTGTTGTGGGTATAATTTATTTTGGTTATCATATAAGAATATTCTAGTTTCTTTTTAAATTCCACTATAATATTTCGGAACAACTTTGATATACACCCCCAAAAATTACGCGCCAAATCTGGCACTCCCTACGGACTTTTTAGGTAGGATTAATTATTTGTGTTTCGCGAAAATCCATCTTGGCGAGAAAAAAAAGGCGCCAAAAGCAGATATTTTGCTTGGTGAGAAAAAAAAGTCGCCAAATTTCCAATTTGGGGGTGTATATCAAAGTTGTTCCAATATTTCTGCTGAGTTTTAATTATGGTATATAATATACTTTTTGAACAAGTTTTTATACATTCAGGATACTAGATGAATATGGGTAAAAAAAATTCATTGTTATGTTTATTTATGGCGAAAACTTATTGCATGCATTTTATTTCCTTATTTACTCATGATAGAAAATTTGTGATAGCAAATAAGTATCAAGAAATTGTAATTCATTCTATATCTTTATCTTTTTGTTACCTAATCATGGACTCGCATGACAACTTTCTAATCAAGACTGAATTGACTTTCAGAAAGTATTGTCTTATAATATTCCACCTTCAGAAATGCATACTATTTTCAACAATCACCATGTGTTCTCTTTTAATGACTAATTCTCTTCAACTGTATATAAATATTATTCACTTTCTTTTGCTCTGTTAAGACTTTGCAAATTCCAAATTTGTCGTTTATTTCTCTTGTTTTAAATTTTTTACTCTATTGAATTTAATTTTATGGTTAATTTCATCAGGAAAATTAACAATTTTTGTACTTTATAAAATTAACTATACAGTTTTTTGCATAATGAGTTCAAAATAAGTAGACTGAATTAAAAGAAAGGTAAAAAGTTTGTTTGAGTGAAATAATTATAGAAGAAGCAATGAAAGACTGAACTTTTTGTGTGATTCTTTCTTATGAAATACAAGCAAAATGATATTGAACAATCTTTTTACATGCACGTTAATTTTTTATTATGCATTTTACATTTTAAATCAACTGAATAATTTGAGCATGTATTTCCTAAATAATGTTGGAGTATTATTAAAGCAAATGTCTTTGATTGTCATGAAATGTTTTATACCCAATTCTGAATGGATATTCTCTAAATATTTTGAAATGATTGTACTCAATGATTCAAATAAATACCCAAATAATTGTATATATCATTTTCCTTCAATTATAAATATCAATAATAAATAAAATACAAAAAAAATCATAAGGTTTGAAGAAAACTTAAGTTTTTAGTTGTATTTGCTGCATTCTAACTATTAATTGTCAAGGATCATTGCAAATAAATTTTTCATAGTTAAATCTTGACTATATTCATCTACAGCATGCAGTTAATATCCAAATACTTAATTTATATATGTAATTTATTCAATAACTTGTAAATAAATTAATGTTTGTTTATATATTTTAGACTATAGTTATATTTTTTTCATCATAACATAATTTTTGGATTTATTTAAAAACAGTGCATCTTTTATTTTTTATAAATAATAAATATAAAAATTGTTTAACGGTTGTGTATGACACATGTATTTATTTGTCTTATAGTTAGAATGTAAATTCAAATCTTGAAATTTACTATGGTTCTCAGGAAGAAATTATATTAAAATTTACTATGGTTCTCAGGAAGAAATTATATTAAAATTTGCTATGGTTCTCAGGAAGAAATATTGACAATAAATATATGTCGATGACTATTTCAACATATTTATTATACATTTAATACATAAGATTAAAAGTAAGTTTACAGTTATTTTTTGTGTATAATTTTACATAGTTTCCAATGATTTTTAATAGCCAATCTAGTGCTGTAAAATTTCTATTATGATTATTAAATCATATGGGTTCAGAGAAACTTGCTAGAAACTCACAGTATGCACAATTGAAAACATTAATACATAGATTTTATGCAATTTTAAAAAAGAGATTTTAAAATCATTTGAATCAATAATTCAATTTAAAATATCTGACTCAAATTTTATACGAATCTCTTCTGCTTTTAGATTAATTTTATCAACAATTATATCTTTCCTTTTAATAAATCTTTTTGCATAGCAGTGCGAGAAATAAATGGCAGTATTTATAATTGAGTTTTCCCATTTTATTTTTAGCTGCTGTTTATGACAATCCTCTTGTTTCATGAAGTGAAATGCATTGTAACCAGGTCATTTTGTAATAATTTTAATTTAAAAAAATTATTTTATTTTTAAGTTGTGATTTATATTTGCATTTACTTTAATAGCATTTATGTACTTCTCATTACCTTGTAGCTTTGTTTATTCCTAATATTATTCAATCTAAAGATAAATATTTAGTTTGGTTGTCTGCAATCATTCATAATAAATTTATTTGTTATGTAGTTTTCTTTCTAATTCAACAAAATAGAATGTATCATATTTACCTGATTCGCAGTTATTTTATTAAAAGGTCATCTGTTTTTAAGTTACAATACTTAATTTTTAGCCACTTATTTTTTCATTGTGGCTCCTATAATATAAGTTTGTCTGTTTTTCCAGTGATTATATCTTTGTTTTCTAAATATCATGCTCAAAAATGGATGTAATATTGCAGTATTGATGTTTAATAATATTCATCTTGAAAATATTGGATAAGAAAATGGAAGATTTGCTAAGGAAGAAAATCCAGCTGACAGTGGCAAACTAGATGATCTGTTCATCTGTGATAGCAGTTATTTGCATGCATCACAGCTGTGATAGATCTTCTTGAATGGATATGCCAATAACTTATTCATTTGCATCTTAGTGTAATATTGATTTTTATATTGCATTGTGATCTGCGAGTCCTCCCCCTTCCTAAATAACACCTTAAAATTTTTTTAATAGTTGCATAACTATTAATATTTTTATTTACATATTCAGTTTATTTTCATATATATATATTCAGTTATTCAATAATGTATCTATAATGGAAAATTGAAAGGCCATTAGTTCATTTTTTAAAACTAATTCAAAATATGCAATGTATGCAAATATTTTGAGCTACACCTACATTTTAGAGTTTTTTTTAAAAAAAAATCTATTTTTGAATTGTGTCTATTCATATATCTTGCAATATCAATATATTTTGCGATATTTTCAGAACAGTAGACAGCCATGATATGACTTTTATCATCATGTTTCAAACTAAACTGTTATTAGATAAAGTAAAATGTTCGCCAATGGCTACGTTTATATGATTTAAATAAAATTAAATACAACAAAAATTCCTGGGAAACCAGATGGTCCCCAAAGGTAACTAGATGTCCTTCATTGTTGAGAAAAGGACTCTAATTTAAAAATCTATGAAAATTAAACAATGTAGCCTGCTGTGTTCAGACCAGCATCTTTGAAAAATTAAGTATTTTCAATTTAAATTCCCATACAAAACATTTGTGTTAAGTAACTATTTCAGAAGTTCTAAGCTGACTTGTCTTCATTAGAAAGATCCATGCACACAATAGACAAATTATATGAAAAATCTTAAAATAACATTTCTTAAAATGTGATAATTATAGGGAATCATAAAGATGAAATTATAGCTAATAATTTCACTGAAATTAAGTATAACAAATATGGTTGAAGAATCTGAAAATTGCTATCTTCTTCAGCGGTAAGAAAAGGACCCAGTAATGTAAAGTGACCTTAAACAAACAAGGATATTTTATAATTCAATGATTCCATCCTATGATATTTAATCCAAAACCTTCGGAAAAAATTAATTGATTTAATAATGTATTTATTACATATAACAGATCTAAGTTACAAAATCATAAATAAGGATTTACACCTTAAACTGGCATAAATGATACTTTTTTTTTTTTTGCAATAATTATTTCAGAAATTGCAAGATGAAGTCAAGCAAAAGTAAAAAAAAGTTGACATTTATTTTCTTAACTTAATTAAATGTTTAAAAAATAATTAATAAAAAGCAGAAATATGCTGCTAATAAAAAATGAACTACAGAATGGTATGCATAAATTTCATGTCATAAATGCTTAGTAAAGTAAAATTATTTTGTTGAGGAAATCATTAAGACAGTTTCAAAAAATATTTAACTTTTAGGAAAACTTAATCCTAGATGGTAGAAATAAAATTTCTCTAATCTTATCATTTCCTTGAAGATCTTTTTTTTTTAATTTAGCCTTTAAAAAAATAATTGTATGATTTTCTAAAAAAAGAAAAAAGTGTTTTAAACCATTAAATCTTTTGGCATACTTTTTTTTTCATTATTTACATTTCTCTGCAAATGGCACATTTATATTAATTTTGATATTTTTCTAAAAAATGTTTGCATAAACTTCCCTTAAAATTCATATCTCATTGTCGCAAAATAATATTTTATGCATTTTAAAATTCACTGTTTAAAGTTAAATTAAATAATACATAAAATAAAATTAATGCACATTATGATGATTTCAAACACCATCTATTTATTCTCTTCCTCTCTGTACAAATGCTTTTATTCAATAAACAGGACAAGAATTATTTTTAAAAATTATTATGAAATATATGATGTAAAGGATTGATTTTTAACATTCATATTATTTAGCTGATCTTGAGATTTATAACTATTAACACACATGAAAAAGAAATTTAAGTGAGACAATATAAGTGTGGGCAACTCCTAGCAATACGAACATTTAAATCTACTTCATGGGGGAAGTCAACTTTTTAAGGTGTACAATAATTAAAGAAATATAAGAATTTTTTTAAATAAAGCTTCAAGCAATATAGTCATGTTTGAAAATAACTGATGTAATTGATAACATTTAAATTCCTTTGTAATACAACATTTTTATTCATTTCAGTTAAACATTTAAAAATAACATTGAACAACTTGCAATTTAATTAATAAAACCATGCTTTTAATTTACAATAGTTTCATAATATATGAGTTTAGGACTATCACCAATTTTTTTAAGAAATGGCAATGTTATCAATACTAGAATATCATTTTTTGTCTAAGGAAAGGCTATTATATACATGTAATTTTATTAAAAATTGTTTCAGTGCACAAGCTTTTGACTAAAGGAAGAACTATATTGCTATTTAAAGGACCAGTGATTCAGTTTAAAACATTACCAATGTAAAATGGCGAATTTTTATTAGTAATTCACTTGAAAACATTAAATGTTTACAATTTGCCAGAACTTTATCTGGATATATGAAAAGGACAGGCTAGTTTATTAGCATAATTTATAATACAAATCTTTTGCACACACATATTTATTATTTACAAAATTAATATAAGTATAGACATTTTATTCAATATAGTATTTTGTTTCTAGGCAACATAATTCATCAGCCAATTCAATCAAACAAGAAATGAGTTTTATAATATTTTAAAATTAAATAGGAAGTTAGACACGAGAAGAAAGAATAGGAAACCTTTTCAAAATACTAAGAATTATTAAAGCACAAACCCTTCATTTGAAGTGTTAAAAAAATTTATCTTATACATTAATTTTCTTTATCTACTTAAAAGGAATTAAAATAAGAAACAAAAAGAAAGTGCAAAGTACTGATTTATTCTGATTTAATATCACAAGTTCTATTCTACACAATCATAAGTACTGTTATTTTACTTTCAAACATCACTACATGCAGTAATTTTCTTTTATGCATAGTATGTTATTTGTTTTTTTTTAATAATTGTTCAAGTGATTATTTAGCAAGACAATTTATAAAGGTTGTGGTGAAGCTTGGGTGTTATATTTAATACAAACAACATATTTCAATAACATTCATGTTCATACTATAAGACAACCATATAAAAATGAAAAGAAGAAATCTAATATTAAATCATCAGTTCTAATGTAATATTTTTAAAAATTTTCAAGACACAGAGAAAAAAGCTGAACACTCAAATCTGAATACACTGATAACCGAATTTCATGAAAAAAGATCCTTTATTTAAAAAAAAATTATTTTAATAATAATTATATCTGCACACCAACAGTATTATAAAGAAAACTTTAAAAGTAATAAATCCAATAAAAATGCAGAATATTTCAATAAATTTTAGTTAATTCTTTTAAAGTTGGAATGAAACAAGACCTGCTATTTCTATATTGTACAGTCCAATACATATTGCATGATAATTATGAGTATTTAGAAGTTACAGCAATTATTTCCTTTTTTTATCTGTTGAGTTTCTTTTTCTGTTTTAATAATTTTAAAATTAAAAATCTTTAAGATATAACTTATAGCAAATATAATAGAATATGTAAACATAATATGCTTCTTAACTTTAAATTAAATTATTAGCAAATTATATCTAATTTCAATACAAATAATTATATTAATATCAATTTAGATAAAATAAAAAAGACATAAAACAATTTGTGTTTGTCAAAAGGAGGTTAAGGGAATTTTTAAAAAGTAAACTGTTTGCAATATATATTAAATAGCTCTTTAAAACAGGCAGAAATTCAATTGAAATTTTTTTAATTTACTACATAGAATTAAATATTACTTAACAATTGTAATTGTTTTCTTAAAGCCACTTTGAAAGCTAGGTGTACAATGGCATTCAATGCTTATTCTCAACTTATTGCTGTTTATATTCGCTAAAACTTCTAAAATTGTCATTGACAGCATGTATTTAATTTTGAAAATGCATGTTATAAGATTGAAAGTATGACTGAAAAAACATTCTCGTGTATTATTTCACACTTATTTGGATAAACAATAATTCAGTAATATAATCTTGAATGTAAATATTAAATATTATGGGATATGGAGCGACAAAGGCTATAATCCCAAATTCAGTAATATAAAATCCGCTTTTTTCTTTCCATCTCTAATGTAAATAAACACGTATCTTTTAACCAATCACAACAAAGACTGAGAAGGAGAGCCTGTGATTGGACTCATAAAGGTTGACATACAAACGGTCGATCTCTAGATTGTGGTTCGTTCCAAGGTCAACTACCAGTCTTCCTAAGTGATAATGTCCCCCCCCCCAGCTTTCACATTCTTTTGCGGACATAACCACAAACATCTGTCTTCTTATCTCTATGCGGTTCAAGTATGAAATTAGCAAGTTCCATATTGTCGGTCGCGAACGAAAATAGCCAGGTCCACACAGTTAATGAACTGGAATAGCCGGGTCCGCACAGTCGTTCGCGAACGGTAATAGATAGGTCCACACAGCTAAAAACGGGAATAGCCGGGTCCACACAGCCATTTTCGAACGAACGACTTATTCAGAAGATAGCGATCCGATTCAGTTCGTTCACTTAGATGACCCGTTCGTTCGCGAACGACCCACCTCTAATTCACAGTAAAAGACACGTGTACCATAAGCGAGGGCACGACAAACATGATACACTAGACAGCTGCATGAGTGGGTATCTTACAGAATGTTTTTCA
>JAPMOQ010025499.1:0-13846 GCA_026543055.1 Argiope trifasciata
TAAAGAAGTAACATGTCATATTGTATTGATGCATTTGGTGAACGGAAGTAGAAATTCAATAACTTCGAATATCTCTAATATTATCTAAAACAGGAAACAAACTTCTCCATCTTCGATGATTTTTCTTCTTGTTGTGTACTCTCATCAAACTGCTCGATATGTCTCCAGATTACTTCTGATAAATATTTGAAGAATCTTTTATATGCAGAAATATTTTACTTGGAGATGGATTTTGTGAAAATAGTTATCAGTTTTCACTGAAATAAAAATAATCAAACTTTTGTAAAGGGTTTGCATTTATTCAAATTGTATGAATAGGAAAATCTTTCTTTTTCCCATATTTGTTTATCACATTGAAAACTTTCAAATTTTTATGGGAAATTTTTTTTCTAGAGAGCTTTATTAAAGAATATATTATTTTCTTCACAAGAATTTTAAAAAATTGAAAATGGTGAACAATTTTAACATGCGTAAAAACACGATTTCTATCAAAACGATAAAATAAGCCTGAAAATCACACTAAGCAGAAGAAAATTAAAATGATCTTAAAAAAATATAAACATAGAATAAAAAGTATATAATTATTTTTAGAATAATTTCAAAGAAAAAATTTATATTTTTATGAAAAATGTAAAGGTATAAACAAAGCTGTCTATTTAATATTAGTTTAGTTTAAACTTAATTAGCGTAACATTTTAAAGCAACATAAGGGCTGATTCTGAACGAATCTCGTGATTTTGAACCACTGTTAAATGACCAAGGTGACACTTGAGCTGCCACCCTTCTCCCCTTTACCTACAGCATCAGTGGGAGGACGTTTAATCCGGAGGGATTTAATGTGCACCAGACTCTTTACATGATAGTTCTTCTGTAGGATCAGGTCACGAACCTCCTGTTCTGAAGCTGAAACTTTACCACCAGGCCATCACGGACCAACAAAGCTTTCAACAGCCTGAGACGTTGAATGAAATAAATTAAGTACATCAAATCCAATCACATTTATTATGAGTTTTAATTTTTCATAATGCATTCTCAGTAAGTTTGTTTTAATATGATAATCACTGCGTATTTGTATCCTTCGTTTTCTGTTATCAACACCGGCGCTTTAGATTCACCTTCCCTCACTTGAAACAAAACACAGCTCTCTTGAGAGAAAACATTCCACTTTCCCCATTGTTCCATCTGTCTGAGTACTGATTATGACGCTCTTCCTGAGCAGAGAAGTTTTGGTTCATACAAAGTTAAGACGTATGACGCCACAACGGATGCATCATCTTTTTATTATGAAACACTAAAACGATTGCGACAGACACTTCAAAATCTAAGAGCAGGTAAACTATGGAAAGGAGTGGTGCCCCAACACGACATTTGAACTGTATGCAGGAAAACAAACTTGTGAACTTCTAAAACGTTTAGGCGGAAAATGTGGGATCATTCTTCTTATAGCCGAGCCTGTCACCTTGGGATTTTCATGGATTGAGTCCCAAGAAAGAGGAGTTTTCAAAGCGATGATGCCACTAAGGTGATGGGTTGAAAGCTCCAACCCTATTATGGCTATTTGACATTGAGCAGAATTTTTTTGCAGATGACAAAGATGCGTTTATAACACGCAGCGGCAAATTACCATCACTTCGACTTAAAGAACAGGGGTAATTACTTTTTAAAGTATCTGTTGAATGTAATTTCAGTTATTGTAAAATTTGTATCTTATTTTTATCCAAGCAACGCACTAACGTTCTAACTGATCCTCGCATATCTATAGAGTTATAATTATTTTATTTAAAACCCATCAAATGATGATATTAACGTTCAGATAATGGTGTGGTAATTTAATCTCTGTTATTGGAATTGATAATTTCTATACTAACTTTGTTTTAATAATTTTAAATGTCATTTTTTCGAAATCTGCTGCATAAATCTCAGCTAAACTCATGATATGTCTCTCTAAAGAGGGATCTTGCTGTACCGGGCCTTAAAGCGTCTCTCTTGGACCTTTAACTTAGGACAATTAATACTGGGCTGTTTTCAAACATGAAAAGTAATCATTGAAATTTAGTTTAGTTTTGCAGATTATTTAGAGTCATCCTTCATAGCGCGTAGGCTATTTTCAAAGCAGAAGTGTAATCGATTGAATCAAAATATAATTTTCCTGGGGATTTAATTTGTTCAAAAAAGCAAAATGCATTGCTGCTTCTTATATTAAAGCGGCAAGTTTATTCAATACAAAACAACACATTTTCTATAAATATTTATCGATCGCTTTTCCTTTTCATTTTGAAATTCATCACTTAGAAAAGCCGTTACAAACATTGATATAAAAAGGAATACGAGGAGAAAATTTATCATACAAAGTTTTCAAATATATCTTTTATTTTGATTTTGATTCAACACTTTTAATATTCTTCGGAAAATCCAAGATTAGAAGATATTGAATGATAAAAAAAATTCCAATGGCCGATATATTTCCTTTTAGAAACAACATGCTATTTTCTTTGGTCGCATTCAAGGTAAGTCTACTGCTCCAGGGCATATACTTTCTAAAGCGATGACGTGATTGGACACAGCTAACGGTCAAACATCGTAAGAAAACGTGGAGAAAATGGAGAATAAATAAGAAAAAGGAGAGGAATGTCGATATTAAATTTCTTGAAATGTGGTGAGGACTACCTTTATGCATTCCGCGGGTGGAAACATTCTTACATCACTGAACCCGTTTTGCAGACATATGTTTCTCAGCATTTTTCATTTTAAAATACTTTATGAGAAAAAAAGAAAGAATTGAAATTTATTTTATACGATTTTTCACACATGCTGGCGGCGGCAGTTATTTCAAATTTGTTCTTTTATGTTTCAGCAGTATATAGCTATATATTCAGACAATATAGATATTTTTTTTAAATTTCGCATAATAAAGGTTCTGTATATTTAACGGTTCAATAAAATTATTTCACTTCGGATATAACGGAGTAGTTTTCACAGGATTTGGGTTTCAATTATTTCCAAAGAATAAAATGCTTTCGAATGTTTTGCAATTATTGTTATGATTAATTTTTTGTTATATTATATATATATATATATATATATATATAAAGCTACAGATGTTGCGAAAGAAAATCGCTTCCATTGAATAAAACTATTTTTATAAATATATTTCAAACTTTAAAAAAATATCGCATGCGAATGAATTTTAAAGCAGTATATTAATTTACTTTGATATAAATGGAAACAAGATGCTGACACACCTTTCAGCATTCTAAAGAAATTTAGCAATTTTAGAACTATTCATGATTTCGAAGTAAATAATTTTCTTTGATTAAAATTATTTTTACTAATATGTACAACAATTTACTGATCTAAATGTAACTGAATTCAGTGCTGTATTGGATTTTACGTAATCTGATGGAAATGGCAGAACATGATTCATTTAACAATCTAATAAAATTTATTTCCTTGCAGAGTATATCTATACACATCGCAGTTACTAATAAAAAAAAAAAGTCGATACCGCATCCAAATGGGAAGAAAATTGTATCAATATAGAATTAAATCCAAAAATGTTATATGAATGATTGAATGCAGAAATACAAAATAAGGGGTAGCACTCTCTATACTATGTATTACTATGTATCCATGTATACTATGTATCTCTCTCTATGTATTACTTCCAATATACGATTACATAAACATATGACACAGGCAAAATATTGCTCCTCATTTTCCATTAAATAGACTGCGATCTGGTAAGGAATTAAAAAGTGTATTTACAAAAAACAGGCCTACAGAAAGAAAAAAAAAACTTTATTTTATAACTTTTTTTTATTCATATGCATAAATATTAAGTAAAAGAATTGTGAGTAAAAGAATAAGTTAAAGAATGGTGATGGAAGAATATCACAGATTTTTGAAAATTCAGCTGTATTTGGACAGAAACAGTCATTTGACAACTTTAGATAAATATTTACAAATTATCGTTTGATAGAATTATTTTAACAATTCCACCTGTTAAAATAAAATTTAAGTACTATGTATTACTATGTATCTATGTATACTATGTATCTCACTCTATGTATTACTTCCAATATACGATTACATAAACATATGACACAGGCAAAATATTGCTCCTCATTTTCCATTAAATAGACTGCGATCTGGTAAGGAATTAAAAAGTGTATTTACAAAAAACAGGCCTACAGAAAGAAAAAAAACCTTTATTTTATAACTTTTTTTATTCATTTGCATAAATACTAAGTAAAAGAATTGTGAGTAAAAGAATAAGTTAAAGAATGGTGATGGAAGAACGTCACAGATTTTTGAAAATTCAGCTGTATTAGGACAAAAACAGTCATTTGACCATTTTAGATAAATATTTACAAATTATCGTTTGATAGTAATTTTAACAATTCCATCAGTTGAAATAAAATTGAACCTCCCTTGTTTCAATAAACATAATTATGACAAATAAAAAAATAATATTTGAATAATTGGGGGGGAGGTGGTTGTGAAATTAGAGATATTTTACTGTTTTTATCCCATATCTAACACGATTCACATCAGATAGTGTATTTTTTTAACTGATCGATGCCTTTCTTTTATTCCAATCTAGTATTTTTAATTTTTTTAATTCTTTGATCAGATAATAATTAATATGACTGGTCTAGTGTTACACTTTACAAATTTTTAAACTTCTTGAACTAATGTTTTTTTCCTACAAAAAATAAGAGGGAAATTGTAGATTTTCAGCTACTCAAAAAACATATAGTTAAAGTTATCATACGAGCCATATAATAATTAAGATCTCATAAAAATCAAATCAAGATAAAAAAAATTGCTTTGTTTTACCCTAAAATTATTCCTGATATTTGCACGAGAATTTGTCTTTATATCTTTCCGATTGCAAATGTTTTCAGCAACAAAAAAAGTAATATTATAATTAAATTAATGAAAAAATTTCAGTTCCATACATGTGGCTATTTCAATTGTTCAGTAGCAGTGAATCAGTGATTCGTAAACGAACAGAATTTCCGGCACATATTCGAGATATTTTTTATTACTAACCGCCTTTGGTGACCAGCTGGTTCACCATGAGTAATGTGTTCTAAAATTTTCAATTAAATACTTGTGTGTCTTGCTCTCTTTATAACTTATCAGCCAAATATATTTAAACTTTTGAAGTTTAATATTAAGTTAATATATTCAAGTTATTTGATATTCAAGTTAATATATTATTATAGAAACCTTACGATTCTTTGATCATTCTACTATAAATATCTCTGATTTGCAATCAGCTGTTACTGAGTTATGTGGAAAATATTATCTATAATATCTATTTCAAAACATTACGCTTCTTAATTTCTCCTTTCATTTTGTGAGAAATTAAATTTTGTTTAATTTCATTTTATTAAAAAATACAGTTACAATATTTTTTTTAAAATCTTTAAAAGTGGAAACTTAATTTATAGGTTAAAACATTGTTATGAATGAAAAAATTCATTTTAAGAGGATTTAAAAAAACATTTTGTGCTTTAATATTTTCGGAAATTATCGCAAAAAACTTCCAAATGTTAAATTAGTTTTTAAATCATAAAAATTTCAGAAATGACTCCGTCATGGTATATTTTTTCTTCCTCCAAAGTAAATATTATGTATCAAGTGTGGTAGCTCTAGATTATATTTTATGGTGTGTAGTGCCCTAACACACACGCGCGTATTCATTCATTTATGCAGACTCATATTCATTTATTTATCAGCCTTGAAGACATTGATTGGCCTGAAATTGATATTTTCTTTAAGGTGATGGACGGAAAGTTCTAAAAGAACACGTTTTCCTAATAATAAACTTTTATTTTTATGAATCAGTCAGTTTTAATGATTCATTTAGAAGACTGATTGATGTAGCAAGTTTTATTTAAAATATTAATAAAAATATTTTGTAAAATATGATTCACAGAGCAAGTATGAAGAAATTTTAAATTTATTATTCATCAATGCTTTGTTTGACTCAAGCTACATAAAATGTAATTACTTCATTTAGATCAAGTTAACAGTACTAAACAATATGTATGCCAATTACTAATATTTTACAAATTGGTCATTGGGCCGGAATTCGAATGCACATTCTGTATAAATTCAATCAGATGTACTCTAAATAAAAATAATTTTTGAATTAATGATTTAGATATTGCAAACGAAAATAGAATCATTTGCCTTGTATTCATCTTTTTAGAAAATATCGCATTTTATATTTATTTTATTTTATCCAGTTGAATTTCTTTAGATTTAATTTGCAATAATAATTGATTTTTTTTAAATTTGAACTTTCATCAATATGATGGCAACATGCTGATAAAACCTAATTTTTTCCCCTTGACGTGCTCGTGCAGATTACATTTTATAGTTTTGTAAGAGATATATTGTAGAAAAATATAGTTAAAATATTTCTTTAAAAATTCGAAGAAATAGAAGCTTAATTATGCTTTAAAATACTGATGTCATTAAAAAGCTAATTTTTAATCTTTAATTTGATGTAAAAATCATCTTTGTGCAGTAATATTTTTGGAGGTTATTGCGGAAAAATGTAAAATTTCGCTTAATTTTTAATTAATTTAAATTCTAGTTAAAAATTTGAAAAAAAGGCCCCGAGTTGCACATTTACATCCCCCAAAGTATACATGTACCAAATTTGGTAACTGTAGGTCTAACGATATGGCCTGTAGAGCATCAACACACACACACACACACACACATTGAGCTTTATTATAAGTATAGATTAATTACTAATATTATTTACAATTCCTCCCAGTGATTCCATATATTAATAAGTTTACTAAATGAAGATACACTTTTATGAAAGTAGCATAAGGCAAATTCAGTTTGACTCATTCAAAAATACAATTTTAATGTTGCTTTAAAATGATTTATGAAAACCTTTTAGTACCATCTTTCATTTTAAAATATCTGAGACTTCAGTAAGATTTAAACATAATAATAAGATTTATTAATTTTGAAAATGATTAATTAATTTGAATTAACCATGGAAATATAGAATAATTCAAGCAGTCGTAATTTCTAAAGTATCATTAATATAATTTTGATATAAATATTAATGTTTTTTATTGCTTGTTAATTTTTATATACAGATATTTATAAAATAAAAAATAATTGAAAATATTAAACTGTAAATGAAGTGAAACATCGCCTGAAACGTTTATACTTAATTTTCTATAAGAAATGAAAAAGATCGCTGTAAGAAATGAAGAAAATTATATGCTTTATTTACTGCAACTTTAAAAAACATCTTATTGTCATTTTATTTTTCAAGCTAATTTGACTTACTTTCTAGAAAATAAGAAGTGCGTTTCAAATGTCCCCTTAATTACATTTAAAAATTATTTGTTCTTCAAAATTCTTTTTTTTAACATGCATTAAATTGATGGAAATGAGTATTTTAAAATTAAAAGAGAAAGAATTCAACTTCAAGAACCAGATTTGGGTTTTATTCTTTTCATCATGATTAAAATTAACTTTTCCGTTGGGAATCTTTTCCAACTCTACTTAGCTCTGGGCGTCAAAGACCAGGATTAGTTCTAAGCGAAATAAAACTTGCAATAGAAGCTAAATTACTGCTTCAGAGAAGGCATCATGATGTCTAAATTATACTGCCGCATGATTTAATTTAACTTTTCTATTTTCTACTCAGCTCTGTTTTATTAGATTTTGGATAAAACTGTCTCGAATAAAAGCAAAAAAAAAAAAAAAAAAAAAAAAAAAACCCTTGCCAAGACGTATATTATATTACATGAAATAAATAAAACAGAAAATAATTATTAAACCTTTCCTTATTGTCATGCATGATTAGCATTTCATTGAATTGTTTTTCATAGAAGGTTTACTCCTTTTAGCAATTTTAACAGAATTTAATGTTATCCAGAATTTAATTGCACAGTTTTTCATAAATCATTTATTCCAATCAACAGTTCTAACACAATTTAATGCTACCCATCCACAAATGTCAAATGTACATTTTGAAGCAATTTTCATATTAAAACACATACATATATGTATGTTTTCTTATGAAGTGTCAGCCTCCCTGTTTATAGTATGTGTATTTGATGCTATTACGGTCGTATCACTAACTTGTTCAAATACTAATATAAAAAATATTGACATGAAAATAAAGTGTTTTTAAAAGACAATTAGACTTTTATATAAATAATCTATATCTGCCTTTGGCAAACAGCTTATTTACAAAGAAGATTGGTTGTGTTAAACTGTCATTCAATCTTGTATGCATACATTTTAACTCTCATGATTTTCTCGAAAACTATATTGATGCATGAAATTGAGGCAAACAATACAATATTGTTTTTTTAATAGTCTAATTCTTATTATATTTATTTAGCAAATGAATATTTTTAATTCTTTCAAGGTTCAAGGCATTATGGCATGTAAAAATACATTATCAACTTTTAATTTTACTTTCTTATTTCTTATTTAATAATATATATATATATATATATATATATATATATATACACAGTGAAGTGACAAAAGTCGTGGGATAGCAATATGAAAATATACAGATGGCAGTAGTATCGCAGCGAAAAAGTATAAATGCGCAGTTCATTTTCCAGAGCTTTCATTTGTGTTCAAGTTATTCATGTGAACAGGTTTTTCGTGATCTATGGCGGCACGACGAGAATTAACAGACTTTGAACGTGGAATGTTAGTTGGAGCTAGACGCATGGGTCATTCCATTGCGGATATCGTTAGTAAATTCAACATTCCGAGATCCACAGTATCAAGAGTGTGCCGAGAGTATGAAATTTCAGGCATCACATCCCATCATGGACAGCGCAATGGGCGACCACCTGCACTTAACGACCGAGACCGCCGACGTCTGTGTAGAATGGTCAATGTTAATAGACACGCAACACTTCGTCAAATAACTGCAAGAATCAATGTGGGACGTACAAGGGACGTGTCCGATAGGATTGTGTGGCGAAATTTGTCTTCCTTGGTCTATGACAGCAGAAGACCGACTCGAGTGCCTTTACTGACAGCACGACATCGTCTGCAGCGACTCTCCTGGGCTCGTGAGAGTATCGACTGGTCCCTAGACCAGTGAAAAACCGTGGCGTAATCAGATGAGTCACGATTTCAGTTGTTACGAGCTGATGGTAGAGTTCGAGTGTGGCGCAGACCCGACGAAGCCATGGACCCAAACTGTCAGCAAAGCACTATTCAAGCTGGTGGTGGCTGCATAATGGTGTGGGCTGTTTTTACATGACATGGACTCGGTCCTCTGGGGCAACTGAACCGATCATTGACTGGAAATGGTTATGTTCAGCTGCTTGCAGTCATTCGTGGACTTCACATACCCACACATCGATGGGATTTTTATGGATGACAATGCGCCATGTCACCGGGCCAGAACTGTTCGCGATTGGTTTGAAGAACATTCCGGACAATTCCAGCGCATGATCTGGCCACCTAGATCACACGATATGAATCCCATCGAACATTTATGGGACATCATCGAAAGGTCCGTTCGTGCCCAAACTCCTGCACCATCCACACTTTCACAATTATGGACGTCTATACAGACAGCATGGCTCAATATTCCTGCAGAGGACTTCCAACGCCTTGTGGACTCCATGACACGTCGAGTTGTTGCACTTCGCCGGGCAAAAGGAGGACCGACACGATATTAACAGTCATCCCATGACTTTTGTCACTTCAGTGTGTATATATATATCTAAATTTCAAAGTTGGTTTGTACCAAATTTTATACCTGAAGATTTTTTGTCCAAGAGTAATCAATACTGTACAAATTTCCTTTTATTACTAATATATACCGAGAGAGAATTTTAATTTAGTATGTCACACAAATATTGCTATTTCAGTTAAATGCTCATGTTGTCTAAAATATTAATACACCATTCTTATTTAGTTTCTGTAATTCTGACTCTTTATTTAGTTTCTGTAAACAAATAGATTTAATAAATTGTAGAAATACTTCAATGATTAGAATGTCAAATCTTGACTTGGAATGAAGTAAGACATCTGAACATACCTATGGTAATAGCAACTTGTCTAACTTGTAATAGCATTTGTCTAGCATTCAAATGCATATTATCTTCCCAAATATATAAAATTGTTCATTTTTTCCTAGTTCACCTCAGATCATTTCAGATAGAAGTATGAGAAGTTGCTATATGTGTAAGCAATTTTCCGCTTTCTTGGTTGATATAATAATGATGTGGCGCAATGCTATTTCTAAAGCGATGATGAATCTATATCTTGAATATGGTGTGGAGGTCTGAACTGCACATTAAAGAGAAGCTATTTTGCAATCATCTCAGGGTCGGATTTAATTGTTGTAGCAACCGTTCTTGGTGGCTACGGTATTCAGAAAGTACTTCTTTTATTTATGCTCACGATTTTTTATTTTGTGATAAACGAATTTAGTTAAACAAAAAAAAAAACGAAATTAATCAAAAAATTGAGCTATTGTTGCCTATTTCAAATTAATTACATGAAGTTATATTACTCTTTGTTTGATAAGGAAAGTTGGATAATTGAGAACAATTTAAATCATTATATGGCAAAATAAAATTTGATACATTCATGCAATTTTTTTTTATTCTGTTTAAAATTCCAATTTTGTGCTTAAAATATTTTTCAAAAACAAAATATTTTGATCAAACACACTGTAGTATAGTTTATTCCAAGATGCATTCAAGTATCTTACGAACATTGAGTTTTTTTTTTCAATTACTTCTCTCAATCGCTCACATTTCGAAAGCTGGAAATTAAGTATTTTTTCTTAAAAATAGAATTTAAGAGACATCGATATTTTTGTAGTTAATGATTATAAAAAGAATTGCAACGTTTTTTATGCCTAGACTAAAGTGTGATCTATAAAGACATAAGTATAATTAATGGAATATTTTATGGAATGAATAATTTTTTTGGAAGATTATTCATATGGCGAGTTATAAATAAAACCCACTTTCAAATTCTGTGTAAAAAGAAGCACTAATTAGAATAACTTCAAATTTGAAAATGTATTTGAAGAATGGTGAAACAATATGTCATAAAAAACAGTTCCAAAGTGCATCAATAGATAACGCTATATTCGGTATACTATGCAGTTTAAAATACATTGAACCAGACAAACTTCATTTATTACAAAAGAAGTATTCTTTCCATGTTGAGTCTAAGCAGCTTGCCATAAGTCTTGCAGTGAAGGATTGCGCTCAGCCTCTGAAACTCTTTTACAAGAGTAGCGACTGTGCGAAAGCAGCTTCAAAGAAATTCCGGTCATTAAAGAGTATGAAAGAAGGCTGTGGTCATATGCCTGCTACGGGTCACAAAAAAGGATAGAGAAATTTGAAGATACATGTTCCTTTGAAAGACATCTGGAAGAGAAAGGAAATCAATTGCTTCAACATCAGTATAAGATGTGGTCACAACATTATACAGGAAGAGACGAGAAAAGCCATTGTTATAGAAGCTTCAACAATGCACCAGTACAGCTTCAATCTTCATGTTAAACCATGTGGTGCGAATTAATAGTATTATTTACTATAGGATCACTTTTTCTGAGGAGATGTATCGAGCAGTTCCATTTCTTATACCGCTAATGGTAAAGGATTTGAGTCTTTTTGCGCAAACGGATCATATCAACACTTCAACAACATTCATGACTGAACAAAACCATTTTTTAGCAAGGTGGCGCTTTATCTCACATTTAAAAGCCTGTACTGCAACTTCTAAAGAGGCATTTTAGAAATGAAAGAATCATTACCCGTAATTGTCCAACAAGATGGCTTTCAAGCTTACCACACATGAATATGAGTGATTTCTGGTAGAAGTGGGATTATCTTCAAAAATCTGTGTTCAGAGAGTCAGTTGCAAATTTAACCGATTCAAGGCACAGATTTAGCAACATATTCACCACGTGATCCCTGAGACATTCCGATCGATTTGGGAAAATGTTGTTCATCTGCTTCAACTTGTGGTGAGAAACGGTGGAAGCCATACTCAAAATGTCTTGTGCAAGTCTAGGGATAATTAGCAGGCGCTTCTATTTAATTTTTATGCAATTTTTGTCCTAAGGACAAATTAAAACAAAATTATTATGTGCTTGTTATGCGGTATTGGCTTGAGGATAGTTAAAAACGGATTTTCCCATTAAATTTGGTACGACCTTGTAGAGGTGGATGGATTTTTCAGTAACAAGGCCACAAGAATTGGATGACATCAAGTCATTTTTAGCGACAAAATCAAGCAGAAAATAAAACAGTTAATATATTGTGCAATGTTTAAGTACTGCACATTGAATAGTATAGTTTGTTTAGTGTAAAATTCTAGCCAAAGCTTTGTATGCCAGTTTAAAATGTCACTTACTGCCGAACCTCCATTTCATTGTGCCACCACCAGAGCCATTTATTGATACATTTTGAACCTTTCATTTCTTATACTATACCGTTTAACACTTTTTAAAGTACATTTAGTTCAAATTTGAAGCCATTCTGATAAGTGTTCTTCGGTTTATCAACATTTTGAAAGTGGGATTTTTATTATAATCACACAATGTATGTGCTTTAGCGAAAAAAAATCCACTAAAATGTGGCTGGGTTTTAATTTTATCTCACTCAATAGTGATAAACTCTTTCCACCTAAAAAAGAAATAATGAAGGAAACCTTTCCCGAGTAAAATAATTCTGATAAATTAGCAAGACTCGGTTTATTTTTATTTTGCATTTTTTTAGCTATATATTAATATTACCTGAAGTATTAAGAAATGAGAAGTGAATAGGGAAACTAAAATTACTATATTTAACTGTGCCTGAATTCACTGTAATAAACTGGGTTTTTTTTTCAAATGTGAACAATTTTAATGTGTTGTTTTTTAATTATATTAGATTCTTTAATTACGCTTGAAATGATAAAAAAAATCCTTTTTAAATTAATGATCATTACATTACAAAGCAGCCACACATTTCATTTATATAAATTTCTATTCAAAGAATCTTCAACAAAGAACAAATGCACGCCTTCATTCCACGCATCTGAAAAGGTCTTTTACTAATCAGGAAAGAAGCGAGCACAAAAGTACTTTTTGCAGCTTGCTCTACGACTTTCTTTTTCCCTCAGAGGCAATGAGCTTGACAGTAATTTGCAGTTTGAGTGCCGTTTCATGATCGCTATTCCTCCTTTTCTTGACGTTTAATCTTCTAAGATGCGTTTTCTGGATTAAATTAATGGAAAAATAGCGTGATTCACTCGCAAATGCATTTACATAATTGCCGTTAAAGTAATCGTAACTCTTTAATATTACTGACTACACCTGTATGTTTTAAAGGCATGCTGAGCAATGTGTACTCTTGATGATATAAATACTGTAATCGTTTTGATGCCCCCTCTGGTAAGACGACATCGATTATGCTGTTTTAAAAGCTTTATTCGAACATGAAAATGGCCAAAATCAATTAAAAACTTTCTCACGTCTTGGGTGATAATAATCAACTTTGCAATTATAATTTTTATCTCTTCTTACTTATGAATTACATCAAATTTAAAAGAAAAACTTTGTTCAACATTTTCAAAAATATTTATTTTATTTGCTCATTTTTAGATTTATTTTAATTTATTATTTGCAGCAACTTTTATATACTTATTTTATATATTATTACAACTTTCATAATTATTTTATTTGTAACAATTTTATATTATCGACCATCTTCATGTTTGATAAGTTATAATTTGTATTTGATTCTTTTCATTCCTTAATGCTGTGTTTCTCAACCTTTTAGTATTCACGGCCCAATTTTCAATCATA
>JAPMOQ010025508.1:0-26999 GCA_026543055.1 Argiope trifasciata
GAAATACTTGAAGTATGATGACGAAATAAGATAAAGTTAAAAAAAAAACCTCAGCTTAATAAGAAAATAATTACTTTTTTATGCATATTTATTTTTACTTTTTGCCAAGCGCAATTCTTTTTGAAAACAATCGAATGTGAAGTAGGCCCCTTGATAATAAGATAGTAATTTGTATGAAAGGGGATAAACTATTCAAGTAATATTTTATAACTCTATAAATTTGGAATTACTTATGGGGAAAAATTTCTGTGTGAAGTTACTACTCGTTTCAGAACTAATAACAATGTCTTCAGGAAATTTATGTAAAGCAGGTCAATTTAATAAAGAGCAACGATCGTAAAGTCTATTCCTCACTACTTTCGTACAGTACATGTCTAGGGCAATGTTTAAGACTTCAAACGATGTTTAAGCAAAAAAAATCTATCATATTGTCTCGCCAATCAAACGAATCTTGTCATTACGGGCCACTAAGACTTTTGAAATTACTTCAGAACCCCAGCAATGTGAAAATTATGCTGATGGTGTCATCCTAAAGCATGGAGTTCCCCCACAGCAGATCGTCCAGGGATTCTTGAGGTGGTAGAATGGTCCATTCGAACTATCAACAGAATAGGCGTTGCTACAGGTGTTCTGTGACTTCCACATCGTTGAAAACGGGCTGTACACAATGCTGACGACTGTATTGAAGGTCTGTAAAACATGGGGACATGAATCACTTTTGTATTCCACGTGAATAAATAGTTGCTACTATTAAAGTTCCAATCCTCGTATTATATTACCATGTCATGTAAGACTTTCTTAGAGAATGACATCTTTATGAGAGTGTATAAGAGAAAGTTTTGTAGAGAACCCCCCCGGCTTGTTTTCTCGTTATATGTACGATTTTAAACATACAGTATTTATTTTAGGATTTTATTTCTAATGTTATGTGTATAATATGTATGCATTTGAGGTATTAGTGAATTTCATAACTTCTTACAAAATTAATATGACGGATAAATAATCACCAAATCTTTGTTTTGATTTGAACATCCAATAATAACGCAGACCAAGAGGAAACGATTAATTTTTAGCTCCTAGCTGCTTTAAAGAGTTCATTAACTTTTTTTTAAATTATGGATTATATTATAATGAGAGCCACTGTTTTCTTAAAATATTTCCTTCCATTATCTGTCTCTTAAGGTATCCGACTACGTTAAAAACACAGGGTTTGAACCACATTGGTGAATTTTATTATTATTTTTTTGTTATTTCTTGTAATTCAGTCTTCCCTCTTTCCAAAGCAGTTCATCTTTTCTAGGAAAAGGAAGCCCTGATTTATCAATTAGGGTCACAGATTTTTCAGCTAAAATTTGTCTCCAATTTTCTAAAAACATTAATTTTCATGAAATTTCTGCACCGTTAATATTATACCTCAAAAACTAATAGAGGTATCCACATAAACCTTTCAGCGTGTGTCTTAAATGATGTGGGCAATGAAATGAACCAAAAGTTTTATTGTATCTGAAATACTTTTTCGTTTAGTGGTATTTATAGAAAAATTAAATTGGAAATTTATGTAAAAAAATGCATATATGCGCATACTTTCACCCATACTTTCTTTGCATCTCAAACGTTTCCTTAGATTTTGGTTTATTTCATTCATCGGTGTATTCAATAACTTGTGTGGAAAGAAAAATAGGATTGCTGCCTTACAAGTTTGTGATGAGTGTTAACCATTTTGGTTAAACAATATTAACATTTACGACAAATTTACCTGTTTCTCAAAAGATATTATATTTTCAAATGTTTTTTTTGTTTATAATATTTTGTATTATAATGGGCAATACATACAAAAACCATAGTTTTAAACAGTTTTTAAAAAATGCAATTTTTCAAAACTTTTTCCTTCGAACGTTGTCGGATACCTTAAATGTCAAAATTAATTCCTATCTGGCATCAATTCTCCTACAACTTCATATCTTTCTTGTATATCTGTCTCGCACCATGTCTGTTTCAATGTAAACATGCAGTTCCTTACTGTAAAGGTACAGGTGCAGCTTTCCCTTATTAACCATTATCCTCACAGAGTATGTGAGCCACTCCGTTAATATATTAACACTAAAGATGTTGGTCACTGACATAGGACATTAATCTTGTGCCCAAGAGACTTAACGTCTTACCTAGGATGACTTCAATCTGTTTCGACAGAGGAGTTTATAATTATTGCGCATCGGGGAGCTTTATTACCCTTGAGTCATATTTAATGGTTGATGGTAAACAATGTGTTAAATCTAGATAGTTAAACACGGGGTTTTAAGAGTCAGCTCTAAAGGGGAATATTTCAACTATCCATTATTTTAACCAATGATGAGAGGTTTTAATTTATTCGATGAATGTTATAAAGATGTATTTATTGTTTTTAGATTTAATATGGTAATTTTTAATCTAAATCAAATTTTATATGAAGTAAATTTGTGGATATTATTGCAAATCTTATTTATAAAGTAGAAATTTTATTTCTGGATTATACATTTGATTATTAGATGTTTAAACATGACGTTTTAAGTGTCACCTCTAAGGGAGGAAATTTACATCATTTTAACCAAAGATAGAGTGTCATAATCTATTCGATGAATGTTATAAAGATGTATTTATTGTTTTTTTAGATCTAATATGATAGTTTTTAACCTAAAACATATTTTATAGAAATAAAATTGGTGGACATGATAGAATATTCTATCTACAATATCGAAGTTTAATTTCTGGATTATATGCAGGATTATAAGATGGTTAAACACGGATTTAAGAGTTAGCTCTAAAGATTCATATTTCAAATTTCTAATAGATTAAACAAATATAAAAAGCTCTGATCTATTTGATAAATGTTATACATATATTGTTATTGCTTTTTCAGATCTAGTACGGTAATTGTAAACCTAAATTATGCTTTTTTAGAAGTGGTTAATGTTATAGCATATACAAGGGGGTTATAGTTAAAATTCTTCTATAAACAACATTTAACAGCACAAACGGATGAACGGATTACAACGAAATTCGCTATATAGTCTATACACGAGATACGCTCATGGAATTAAAAAATATTATAAAATGTTCACCACAAGTTGCTATTTCCTGAAAAATTAAATTAAATTTAACACAATAAATGCCAAAATGGATTACAGAGACAATATTAACAATCCTGAACAAAAATTATGAGAAATAAAATGTAAAACTGGGAAAAACAGTCAGTTCTAGGAAAAAATATCTAGATATTCATTATTGCGAGGAAGAGGAAACTTTATGCAAAACAGGTTAGAATAAAAAACATTTGTAGTCGTTTTCATGCTTTATGTCTATATTCCCGGCTGTAATGATTATGGTATCTTGTTGCGACATTGAATTACTTAAAGAACTCTTAATGCTTCATGTACGAAGCATCAATTGATTAGTCAGGATATACTGATGAAAACTCTGTCCATATACTTGAAATTTTGCAGGTAAATAACGCTGGTCACATGTAGCATCTTTTCCTACATCACCCTAAACTTGATTAATAATTGCTCCTTTTGTGCAATTTCGTTCCTAATCTGTTTTTGTTCCTGCAAATTGAACTATTTTTCCAAAACAGCGTACAGTTATTTTTTCCCTATCGTTACATAATCTGGTTCAATGAAAAGGTGATCATAAACTAGACAATGAATGTTAATATTGTTTCTGCATTCATTTCGGGTCGTTTATTGTACTAAAATTAATATTTTTCCTGAAAAGGCACCCGCTGGTGGACATTTAAGAACAAAAATATTTTTTGAAACTTCGTGAGTGCATCTCGTGTATAGTCCATGTACCAAATTTCGTTGCAATATTTTCACCCGATTGCGTTGTAGAATATTGTTTATAAGAGGAGTTTAATTATAACTACTCTGCATTAAATAGTGCAAGATAAACTAACATCTAAACAGAATGCTTTTTGGGAAATTGGAGGGCTCAAGCTATTAAAAATATTTAATAATTCCATTCATCTCATATTGTAAAGATCCGAACCGTATAAATATATTTTAAATAAATTAATATATAATAAATATAAAATAAATAAGATATTTAATAGAAATATCAAAATTTTTATTTCTGGGTTATACGCATTTCGCTTATTATATACATATTTGTTCTGAAATGCAATTTGATATTCTATTTCATGAATAGCTTGCATTCTTTAAAAAAAAATATTAATGTGTAGCTGAAAATGGAAATTTTGATAATCGAATTTAGCATCCTGATTTTATTTTATAAGGAAACTTATTGTATTTGAAAATAACGAAGAGTATAAATAAACTCTCAATTTTGAAGTTGTAACACTTTCTGCGATTCTTATCGAATTGCCACGTTAAGTTAGCTTAATGATATCTGATTCCATACAATAGATTAATGATCATTTGCCCTGACAAATAAAAGTAAGCACCAATAAAAGTAAGTAAGCAATAAAAGAATAGCAATAATAAAGGATTAATAATGGGCATTCTTACTGTATTTAATGATAAATAGAGCGTTATAATGTATTATATAAAGAAAAATTGTTATACTTGTCATCAATAAAAACAAGATCGAGCTTTGACTAAATCAGATATACCTATTTCAAATGTAAATAATCGGAAACACCCTGGCTATAATGTAACTAAATTAACTTATTGCATAATTAAATGTTTTTAAAGTAGAATTAAACAAACTGTAGGACAATTATTTTATAATTAATAAAAAGTCAGTGTATAGAAAATTGCTTTTCTTTAATTTTTTTTCTTTATCCCAGCTTTTTCATTCTTTCTCATATAAATATACTAAAGATAAAGTATAGTAATCATCAAAAAATTTAAAATCAAGATTTTGGGCGTATCTACACATTTTAGACCTTCATAAATCGCAAAAACCTACTTTGGGCCTGTTTGTCAACGAGGAAGATAACTATCATTTTATCAGCAAAAAATGAAGAAAAAATAATTCAAATAAGGTAATTAACCTTACCTTATCTTCTAGGGCCGCTACTATAGTTGTGTAATAATTTTACTTTCACACAAATAATCCATAATCTTGGAGACGAAACCTTTATTTTCACGTCACGCACACAAAACAAACACAAAATGACATTTAGAATCAAAAAAACTTTTCAAAATTAAGTTTCGATTTCATCCGAAGACCATCTATTGATACTTTCTCTTTTCCCTAGCAAGTTCGGTATCAATTGAAGTAAGGTGGCGCTGGTGTAGGATTCCTAAGTTCCAAGATGGGAGGAGTTTGTGACAATAACTTTAAAACGTTTTGAGTTCAATTCTATTTTTGGTATATGAAATTACGATTAAATTTATAGTTTTATAACAAATTTTCAATTAAATCTAGTCAAAGGAATTCTGGCTAGTTGATTGTACAAGTATAAGTGAACTGAATAATTACAAAATATAAACTAAATGACTTAAATTTGGTAAACATATTCACCAACTATGGAGTAGACATCTGTTAAAATTTGGGCCAATACAAACGAAGACTGATTATCTGTTAATTTGTGCTTTTAGAAACAAGTAAAAGCAATAATTGAAAAATAGGGTGACGTTAATAAATAAAATAAGGTGTGGGATTTTGTGATTAAATGTTCAGCTATTATCAAGTCTTTGTTTCAATCGATTGAGGATTGAGAAAAATGTGTTTAAAGTGTACATTAGATATTACTAATGACATGTCATTGATTAATTGCCAAATAATTCGCCAAGGATGGCATGACAAACTCAATAAAAATGTTAATTTCATGAAAAAAGTTATTTCTTCATTACTGTACGCCAATGTCTGACAATGCGTTCTCTGACATGATAAGTTTATTAGAGAGTATGTGAGAAAGTTTTGAGAAGACCACTCCCAATGTTTCTGTTGTGCAAAAAGTAATACATAATTATGTTGTTTCATAAGAGTTAGTTAAAACCATTTTGCCTTGAACAAATAAATTTAAGGATACCCCAATGCTTTATTTTGAGACTCCAAGAAAAATTATTTTATCATTCTCAATATTTAATTAAAAGAGCTAAATGTTGCATTTTTTACAGGTGCTAATATAAAATTTTTGCTTTTAAGTGCATCATGAAATTTTATGCCCAGCATTACAATTTTACTATCTGTTTGCGTTAAATATTCCTAATAGCTTAATAATTGATTCATGGTTTCATCCTTAAGATGGATAAACAGTATTAATGAACATAATTAACTGCAACCGTTATGAATAATGTATGAAGATAATATTACCACCATAAATGAAAGGCTACTTTCTTCTTATGACGAAGTACTGACAGCGAAATAATTTTACTCCTAATAAATTTACTCCATCCTTCGAAACTTATCCTTCTTGCTCCATCTTAAAACTAAATTTATGCCCAAAGTTTGTGAAATAATTAATTCACCATCTAGCCTTGCATGATATTTAAATTTAAATTTAAAATCTCGCCTCTTATCGGACACTTTTAGAGAATTCAGAGCGTTCGGTTGACTTTCTGATATATCTATATTTACTCATGTCGGTTTTAATTTAAACATACTAACTCCTTACCTTGCAATTCCTGAAAGATTTCTCTCTTATAAACTACACTGCCTTATGGGGCGACTGAATTAAAAGGTAATACACACAAAAAAGATGTGTTGACCAAAAATACAGGAGATTAATATCTGAACGCTACGCTTTATTCAATGCTTTGCTACCTAAAATGATTCTTTCTCAATGAGAAAGTGTATTGTTACGAACGTGTAATTTTGCTTTCCCGCGCTAATACTGTCATCGTAAGGAAGACAGATTGACAGCAATGCGTATCGAATAGTGAGTGGGTGTGACATCAGAGGTCCCAAGGCTTGGCGACAAACTTGGCGACCATTTGGCGACTAGGTGACCTACCGTCGGTATATATAAGGCAGGCGACTGCAGTGAAGTAGTAGTCCAGCCGTAACTGAAATTTTTCGCAGACGACCACGGCAATCTATTGACCGCTAGGCCTCTCTCAACTGTCGTCTTCGGGGATAAGCCCCTACCGGGGCTAGGCGCCTCGTCAATCCAACTCATTAGTGAAGTAGTAGTCGGAATCGACAGCAGCTAACGAGTTCTCCAGAGGAGAAAACAAGAAGCGGTGAAGCCAAGCAAGTGCTGAATTTAGCTGTGTGCCTTGTAGCCTATTGAGGAAGCAGCGTCGAGTACTATAGCTAGTGCTGCAGATATTGTTACTACTTGTGAGTTACTGTTGTTATTGTGTGTTCGTCTCGTCTGTAAATAAACGCCTGTATTGTGTCTTCTACTAAAGGACTGATCATTCTGTGTGTCATCATCTCATCTTCTCACACCATACACAATCCCTATATACGAGGTTAAAACGAACCCGACGGATTTAAGGATAGGAAAACCGTAAAGGTATATATATACTTCATAATTAATGTGACAGCCTTTGCCACCAGTTTATTCGCACAACTCATTAGGCATTTAAGGTATCCGACTACGTTAAAAACACTGATTAAAACACATCACATTGGAGTTTTTTAAGTATTGTTATTCCTTGTAGATCAGACTTTCCACTTTCCAAAACAGTTTATCTTTTCTATTAGGGAAAGGAAGTCTTGATTTATCATCCAGGGTTACATATTTTTCAGCTAAAATCTGTCTTAAGCTTCAAATTTCACAAAACTTTAATTTTCCTAAAAATTAACATGTTAATCCACCGTTAATATGATAACCCAAAAACTAAGAGAGGTATTTGCATAAATATTTCAGCATGTGTTTTAAATTGTGAGGACAATGAAATGAACCAAAAGTTTTAGTGTTGATGAAATACTTTTTCATTTGAAAGCGTTTTTAGAACAATTAAATTGTGAATTTATAGAAAAAAGGCATATACATGTATAGTTTTGCTCATAGCTTCTTTGCACATCAGCATGTTTTTTAGTTTTTGGTTCATTTCATTCATCTTCATATTCTATAACTTGTGTACAAAGAAAAACAGGATTGCTGCATTACAATTTTGTGTAGAGTGTTAAACGGTTTGGTAAAATTTCATTGAAGTTTACTACCAATTTTCCTATTTCTCAAAATACATTATATTTTCAAAAAACTGTTTTTGTATTTATAGTGTTTATTATTGACAATATATCTAAAAACTATAAATAGGTTCTAAAAAATCCAATTTTTCAATTTTTTTCTTCGAACGTAGTCGGATACCTTAAATTATTAATATGGGATACATTTCTTTAAAAAACATTTCGCCTAATTGTTATGTACAATTAAAATAGTTTACTGTAATTTACAAAGCGTATATAATGAGAAATAAAAAAAAGAAATTAAAGTCCATCTACAGATTGTAGGATTTGCAAAAAGCACATGCCTGAATGTTTTGATGCAGCTCTAAAATCTCATTAAAATATTGTTTCTGATAATGTATTAAATTGAATAAATATATTATTAAAGTTAAATGAAAATGAAATTTATGCAATTAAAAAGGTATATACTTTTTAGTTTTTAAGATAAAAACAAAAAGTACTTTTTTATAAGATAATTTTGGAAGATACGAGTATCAATTTCAGTTGGCAAGTCACAGAGGTCAGACTTGAGATTAATATGCATACGCGAAAATTAAAAATTTTTTAAGCGATTTCTCAGTAAATATAACTGGGAAAAATTTTTATTGCTAATATTTAAAGCCGTTTGTTGGTATTTCAGATTTACACCCAGGACTGAAAAACTCATAGCGAGTTTTTGGGCGATTGCCTCGCTTTGAATGAGTTAGACGAGAAACCGTACAATTGTAAGTATTTTCAAGATTACTTATCTGATAAAGGTTAATCGTACTTTTGGGCTTGATAGAACTTTTTGCTTGAAACGTATTTTTTTTATTTCTTTTGTATCTTCTCTCCTCTGACTGAATGTTCTGTTTTTCGGCATGGTGAGCTGAATTCAGAATACTTTCACTGGTATTTCACAATTCCATTATTAGCTAAGCGAAGCGTTTGATTCAGTACAGCTATGAAAATGTTCAAAGGATAAGCAGTCTAAAATTCATAGGATATTTTGTTGATATTCAATTGGCATTATTATTCGATTATTAACAATAGATTTTTTTAATAATAAGAATAATAATAAGTTTTAGGATAATAATTTAATAATAATAATTGTAATAAGTTAATAATAATAATGAGTTAAGATAATAATAATAAGATAATAAGGTAATAAGATAATAATAAGTTAAGAATAATGATAAGTTTTATTAATAATAAGATTTTTGTGCTCCGAACGTTGGCGTTATATATATATTATTTATCTTTCCTTTTATATCTGACAATTAATACAAAATGATTGTATTCTACTAGATAGTCACTTATGTGGTTTTTAGGATAGTGATAACAATATATATTTCAAAATTTGTGTCGTTTAAACTACAGACTGCTACTCTTTTAAGGTATTCCATTCCATGAAAGTTAAAATGCTGTGTTGTCAAATTTCTTGACAGATTGTGGTGTAATCTGAAATGTAATATGTGCTTTATATGGAACTAACCGGTGAAAACGAATACTGAATTTCACCCATATAGCTTTCCTCATTTTTAAGTTATCATATTAAATTATATTCATACAGCCAGACAGTCTTCCCCTGAATAGAATTTGCTCGAAATTTGATAGAAATTTACAAATTTGATGCAAAGACCGTGTACTAAATATAAATCTTCAGATTAAAAGTCGATGCACCTTTTCACAAAAATATTAAAATTTGTAGAAGGCGTTCCTTCTCTTTAAGGAAACATGAAATTCAAAAATGATAGTCTTCTTGGAGATGACTTGATATAAAGAAAGATAAGTAAAAAGTCAGAATTTAAAAAAAGAATTAATAAGGTAATAATGAAACTATGAAATTTGTGTTGAATCCTGCTTTTATTGATTAGCCACACATCCGCTTTTTGCATTTATTCAATAATATTATATTAGGTATCTAAAATTTTTCATCAAATAATAACAAAGTATTGTTTAAATTTGTTTAAAAATATTTTTAAATTATTGTTAGTACAGATGATTTTTACGGCTATTATTACATGGAGATGTAATTTGACTAGTTTTCAAACTCGATTGATTCATTTTGCTAGCAAGCGTATTTATTCAATAACGGTAATAAATTCCTGTTAAAGCTATTCGTGTTATTGTGTGTGCATTCACACCAAAACTATTGAGAATGGATCTTATTATTCCGAGCAGCTGTCAATTGACGGAGATTTCTCCTAACATTGTCAATATGTCAAACTAAACAGAGGACATTTGACAGTTTATCGGAGATGTAACAAACATTTTACATATTCAACAGATATTCTGTAGATTGGCATCACAATTCAATTTAGCGTGATATAAAATATTATGTGGCAAGTCCATTAAATTTTCCTTGCCTGCCTGGACTAACGGTTAAAGTTGTTTAAAGTTATATCAAATTAAGATATTTCCGAGTTTCATAAAGATAGAAATAACTAAGGTTTTAGTAAAAAAAAAAAAAAAAGATCTGCAGGGTTTTGTAACCGCAAAAAACATTGGAAGATTTTTAAATGCAAAAGTGGCCGAATATAAATTTTATCACATAATTTAGAAAATGAAGTAGAATTTGAATAAAAAAGTGGACAATTAGGATAAAGATTTCTTACTCAATTACACATTGGACAATTGTAAGGAGAAGAAATTAGAGAAGTCTGTAATCCATCTATATAAATTTGCAATTCCTCTATGAATAATGAGCATGTCTACAATATATTTACCACAACTGACTGGGCTATTCTAGTTTTATATATGCATCATTAAGTGCCATGCATGAATTTGTAAACGAAAGTATTTCATAAGTTTTTTATATAGTATGGATATAATTAAAGTTCCACTTTCAAACGGTTGTAAAAGGGAAGCTACTGGACAAATTATTATCAAACTCAGTAATAGTTTAAAGAAATTAGTAAAAATTTTTTTCTGGCAAAAAAAAAAAAAAATCCAAAACTCAACATGCTGTATAGTTGCAGTAGCAAACAGCAGTAGCTGCAGCAACTCAACATGCAGTAATAAAATATGACTAAGCTAAGCAGGATTCCCAAATTTCTTGAAAGAAAGTGGAATCCCATTGCTGCATTCTCAATCATATCAAGAGGAAAGCTACTCACATGTCGGTGTATCGTTTCTTTCATTTCGCCCAAAATGTTTAAACTGTCCCCTAAACAGTGCTTTTGAGTTAACACACATTGACCATGCTTTGCAATACACGTCAGAAACGATTACGCATAGTTTAAACCAATGTATTTAAATACTTTTTTTTTTCTTACACATATTGCATACGACGCCGTTCTCCCCCTTTGTGGCAAATTTTTGAACTGTTTTCTTTTTTTTTTGACGGAGAAGAAATTCCCATTACTTCTTTTAAGTTATTGCCGAGTGTGATAACATTTGGTACAGTAATTTTCCTTTTATGATCCTTTCAAAATAGAATTTTAACTATAACCATCCTGCATACATTAATAATTTTTCATATTAATTTACAGTTTTGAATATTTTAGCAATGTTTGCAAATTTGCCGGTTTATCTCATGACCCTGCAAAGCAACACATCAACCCTCTTAATTAATCTGAAAGCAAGTTCATTTCTTTGCCTCGGAGAGTGTGTGATGGCTTCATGACTTTGATTCCTTATTTTGTACAAAAAATTTAATCAAGGCGAAATGAGGCAATGATATGTCATGTCCTTGCTGAACTGACCTGGATGTTTCATTTTTGTATTTTATGAGGGTGAGAGTTATTAAATTCAGTGCTCTATAACAGGAATTTTTTAACTATGACATTTTAAAATGACGATTATTTAGTGGTATAACAATAAAAATAAAATAATTTTTATCTTTTTATTCTTTTAATTTTATCTAATAAGTTCATTGATTTTTAAATTTCATAAACGTGAGTATCAAGAATTTCTCCTGCCTTTCCGCTATACGGGCGCAACGAAAAAAATCCTCAAAAAGGCGCCAAATAACAATAGGAAACAGTGAAAAATCACCGAGAAGTTGCCAAAAAAAGCAAAACTACGTTGAATTTTACTTTTAAATTCGTCAAATTCACGTTATTTATTTGGCGACTTTGTTTGCGTTTTGTTCACTTTAGCAACATTTGTTTTGCTATTCGTTTCGCTTGGCGACTTGACTCGAGTTTGGCTGAATTGAAAGAACGTGATCCGTGAATAAATTTACCCATGAATAATTCTGAAATAAAAGAATCCAAGAAAACTAGAGTTTGAAAATTTCTGTTGGGCAAGAAAAATAAAGATGGGTATGTTATCCCAATTTTGGAGCTTTTTGGATTTTATTAGCTCAAAAGCCGTGGTGTTGACTATGCTGCTAGAAACTCTATTTGTTTTAGGATTAAAATATATAATTTCAGTTATAAAATGCAATGAAAAACACATAAAGAATACTTGAATATGGGGATAAAAACATGTTGATTTCAGAAAAGCAAAAAGATTAGCATGTGGGGTTTTATCAAGCAAATGAGAAAATGTGAAGTTGTTAAAATGATATAAATGTTGATTACTAAAATTTAGATATTCAGTGAGAATAGGGTAAACAATCATGATACAATTGCATTGAGAGCATAATGGTACCTCTTCTCCAAAAAGTAGGAGGTGATGTCTGAATCTATATTATCTCAAACAAAAGATAAATTTATTTGATGAAGACGAAGTCGTGTCCACGTTTCAATGGAAAGGGGGTGAAGTAGTCTAAGAGGGGAAACACCCCTGAGAATCCAAGAGTGGAAGTCTAATTTCTAGCTCCTATGAAGATACACTCACACATTTTCTTGCACAACACTTTACAGAGGGTTCTTTCATACACCTCACAGCTAGAACACAGGGTGAAGAGCAAGCATGCTTGAATCAGGACTCGAACCTGAAGAGCCCATATCGTGGTAAAACGCGCTACCCTTAGGCCAAGATGCCCGTATTAAATTTATATCAAATTGAGAAGCTAACAGTTCAGATATGTTGATTGGTATTAACTCCCCCAGAATAATATTTCAACAATGGAAAATTTGAATAAAATCTAATTGATATAGCTTAATTAATTCATTAAATAAGCTGATAAGCTAATTAATCAAATAACTTAATTTTAAATCATGTTTTAATGGATTACAAGTGTTGAATTTTGGGTGTTATCATTCATCTGCCTTTGCTTGGTCCTATCCTTGAAGCTGTCAGCCACCCTGATTAAATATTTATTTGTTATTCTTAATTTCCATAATGCATTATACTCGAGAAGGTCATAATATTTCAAAATAACGAAGAATAATTTTTCTTGACATGATACAGATATTTTACTATGTATGAATTGCAAATTTAAAAGCTAACAATTCTGATGTGATTGCATTTAATACTATTTCAGACCAGTCATACTTCAAAAGACATTAAATTCGCATTATTTGGTTATAAAGTCACATATTGCGAAAGGATAATTTTACTTTACTTGTAAAACATTCAAGGAGCAGGAAAGCTGTCTTAAGTTGATGGATAGCAAATCTATTTTCTTAACAGAATAATGCAGTTAGAAAAAAATCAGTACGAAAGTCATGTTTTGTTTAGCATATGATAAATTTCTAAACGTAAAGAATTCATAGGACACGCAACATGTTACAGCAATCAATCATGCCATGTTAGTCTTCTTTCTGAATTGACATAAAGACTGCTTACTCTTCCAACTCCATCTTTTAAGAAATATTGCTGCACTATACTCATTCATCAATATATGTATACATCTGTGAATTTATAAAAACATCTTAATGGAAATGGAAGCCTATTTTCAGTTGAATAATTCAGAATAAAACTTATCGAGTTTATCAGATGCAAGTTGGGTTGTTGTTGTTGTTATTTCTAATGGCACTTGTCATTGACAAGCCCACTTACTAAAGAATCTGAATTAAAAGCCGATTTTTTTGCATCTCTTGTTTTTCAGTAGCGCCATCTAGGGCCAACAGTATGAGTTAACTACTCAGGTGTCACAGCCCTTTTTACGGGATGGGCTTCTTTCGTACATTTCCTTGCCAGGTCTTAATTTAGAAATGGATCAGGGAATGATCACTTCTAAACTACTACCACTAGTGGTATTAGTCTCGACATTAGTCTCCACTAGTGGTATTAGTGATCTCGACAGGTTTATTCGTGTGCCAGCCACCACACACGAAAGTCTTCGGTTCGAACTCACAACACAAGGGGTGCGAATCCAACGCCTTACCAACCAGCCTCCTCGACTTACTCAGATGCAAGTCAGTAAGGTGAATAGCTGAGCTAAGTGAGCAATTTTTGATTGTTCTGATGGTTGAAATGTTACATCCTACCAATCGTCTCATTGTATGGCTATGTTTTGAGAAAGTAGATCCATTTTGATAACTACGATCCAATATAAATCTATATTAAATAAGTCTTCAAGAAAGTTACAATTTTGTTAATATTGGCAATGTTCTTAGATACATTGTTCAGTCACATTGTTTTAAGAAATATTTAATTTTGATCATTATTTTCTTTTTAAGAAATTGATTTTTTGAAGGATAAAGAATTGCTTGATTTTTGATAAAATTCGTTCTAATAATCAAATAATTGCATCCGATTCTGAACATTGAATTAATATTTCTTAAAAAACCTTTTATGTATATGCAGGGTTTATTTTTATAATAAATAAATAAAAAGTAAATTAAATGCTTTTTTCCCTAAAAAATAAATAAATGTGCACATGAATTTTTTTGCGAAAAATAACTATCTCGGATGTAGAAAAATCACAAAATAATTTCATTTTATTGCGTTTCAAGAATGGCTCTTTAAATCAATTTCGAAAACAATGTTTGTACAAAATAATCCTTTGAGAAAGCAGTAGGAAAAAAATTCTTCAAACAGAATGTTATCCAGGCTCATTTTTATAATAACATAAAATATTTCAATAACAAATTTAGTAAATATCACAGTAACAAATTTAGGCTGGGAAACGCTATTCTTCTCAATGTTCTAAGATGTATAACAAAAAAAAATATGCAAGGGGTGTGTGTGTGTAAAAAACGTCAATGCTTTTAAATCCAATTTCTTTCGCTTGGAATTTGTTCTTCATATGCTTTTCGAAAACCGAAACAATTTCTGTGATTACTATTCTTTCTAACGGGAAAATTATTGTTATGATATTTATTTTGTACATTATATAGTACATTATTTTTAGTTCCTTATTTCGACAGAAAAATGTAATTTCATCCTTCGGTATTATAATATCCACTCTCTTGCCTTCTAATTTTAGTGGGCTGAAGTTGTTGATAGTTTGTTCGAAAATTTAATACGTTTTTATTTTGAGTATAACATTTATTTATTTTCACAGATTTTTCTTGCAATAACAACTTTAATTAAAAGATAATAGTTGTAGTTCGTTGATTTAAAAGTATTTCTTTGATGACAGTAGTAGCGTTTCAGCGATTCAGTAGAACTGAATTAAAATCCTTTTTCATACTTAAAATCGGTTCTAATGTAGATAGATTCAAGGCCAGCATTTTCGATATTTCTATTTGGAACTTTTAAACTGTTTCTATTCTTAACTCTTGTTGCGTTTTATTTTCTTAATTATTCTTTGCTTTTGTTAGAAAAGTATAAAAAGTAAAGGGCGAACAGTTATAAATAGAACTATTGTAGTTCTGAATTCAAAGTTTTATCACTCTAAATTCTTAACTGAAAATATATTTATGTAGAACTTTTACTGGTTTATTCAAGTCGGCTTTTCTATTATTATCGAGAAATTCGAGTGAGATGTTTTAGAAAGAAAGGAAAGAGAAGTATATGTAGCCCCAAAAATATCGTAGGGACCTTTATATCATCATATTTTAAAATTAAAATCGTGCAAAAGGAATTTAGAAATCGTAACCTTGACCTGTTATGCCAAGAAAGCACTTTTCATTTTTCTGCATATCTGAACCACTTTTATTGACTATCTTATCTATACAATAGACATCTCAATAAAAATATATTCTTACCTATCTACTGATTAAGGACGTCGAGAGTTGATTTCCACTGAAAATACCACGAATTTCCATTACGTCGTAACTAAGTTAAAGGCAAACATGTAAGCAGAAAAAGGATTGCTTCGTTATTTTTATAACAAGTGAAGTTCAGAAAGTAAAAATCAAAGTAATTTTAACAAATCATAGTTATTATAATATCATAATAATCATAGTCTATACTTATAATAAAGCTCAATGTGTGTGTGTGTGTGTTGGCGCTCTACAGGCCAGACCATTGGACCTAGAGCTACCAAATTCAGTACATGTATACCTTGGAGGTCGGGAATGTGCACCTCGGAGCCCTTTTTTCGAATTTTCAATTAGAATTTGAATTAATTAAAATTTAAGCGAAATTTCGACGTTTATCCGCTATAACTTCCGAAAATATGATCACATAAACATGATTTTTACATCAATTTAAAGATTAAAAAGTTAACCTTCTAATAGTATCAGTGTTTTAATGTATAACTTAAGCTTCTATTTTTAACGAATTTTTAAAGAAATATTTTAACCATGTTTTTTTTAGCACGTGACTGGATAAAATAAAATAAAACAATGCCGGAAGTTCCAATGAAAAAACCACAACTATCATCGTAAATCAAATCTAAAGAAATACAACTTTCAGCACGTGACTGGATAAAATAACATAAATATAAAATGTGATATTTTCTTTAAAAAATAATGCAAAGCAAAGGTTTCTACAATCGTTTGCAATATCTATATCATTAACTCAATAAATCTTCTTTATTTACGGTAAACCTGATTGAATTTAGACAGGATATGCATTGAAATCCCAACTTAATGGCATATTTCTATTATCGTTTGCAATATCTGTATCATTAATTCAATACTTTTTTCCCTTCCTCGCTTTCCTTAAAAAAGCATTTTTAATATTTTGGCAACATCGTCGATTTTTTTTTTAATATTTTGGAAGCATAACCGATGGTAAAAACTGACTGATTTATAAAATTAAAGAATATTACTAGGCAAAGGTGCACTTTTAGAACTTTCCGTCCATCATCTTAAAGGAAATTTTAATTTCAGGTCTATCAATGCCCGGAATTACTTCAAGGCTAATGAATATGTGGTTTAATTGAACATTTTAGAACGCTTTACTCATGGCGAACCAGCTGGTCGCCAAAGGCGGCTAGTAATCATAATATTAACAACGTTTAAGAAATATGCATTTATTATCGTACATTGTTGTAAATATATTTTAGGATAATTAGTTTTATCTGTTTATTAGAAAACAATGATAATTAACAATGCGTGATAAACAATAAAACTAATTTTCAAAAGAGATATACGAAAAACATAATAATATAATATTCATGGAAAATATAGAAGAAAATTATTACATAATTAATACAAATATAATATGGGATTGTGAAAAATATCTTACCCTAAATTATCATGGTAGAGTTTTTAATTTGGGTGATTTGGTTTGTTTTCAGAGGCTAGGTTATAAATTACACGAAGTTTTAACAAGGTAAATATTCGATTCTAATTTACATTTATTTTATCTATTATTATTTTTTGGAAAATTTATCATGAGTATATCTATAATTATATGAAGTGGAATTTTTCAGATATAAATAATACCTTGTTTTTATAATTTTTTTCCATTTTTTTAATAAATGTAATTAATTTTTGAATAGAATATATTACTTCGATAATTTTTACTTAGAGTTATATATAAAAACCGTTAAACACTAGTCCTTCTTTAAAAATAATAGCAAACTGACAAAATGATGCTGAAGATGTAAATATGTCTGCATTCCTTTTGGGTGATATATGTATATATATAATTTACAATTATTTTTACAGCGTTCTCATATTGTAGTCCTTAATCAGGATGGTTTGATTATTATATTAAAAATATTGTCTTCCTCAATATTAGATACAAATATATTTTTAAAAATTCTTTCTATCTTAATTATAAAATTGGAATAGCTAAATTAAAAGAAAAAATCCAAAACAAAATTCAAAGTACAAATTAAAAGAATATATATTTTCTGTTGAATTTCATTTTTAAGAGAGGACTCAAAATCAGTCATTGTGACAGTTATGAAAAAAAAATGATTTGTTTTACAAAATTTGAATATTTTGTACCTTATAAAATAAAAATGATGTTCCTACAATCTTAAAGTAATTACTTGTTTCTTATTCCATTAAAACTTTCAATTTCTTTATATAAATTTAATTATGTATGAATCGATTTCTATGTTAATTAAAGCACTCAAATAAGTTAAATGTAGAAGGGGAAAATCAAAAAGAAATTCATATTTTGATTTTTCAAATGCACTTCTTCTAGAATTTCAAAATGAAAATGACTGAAAATGAGTAGTACTTTAGTAACGTTGAATAATCGATAATCAATTAATCAATAGTTCTTAGAATAAAAGCCAATTTTTTATTTATTTATCAGAAGAACAAACTTTATTAAGAAGACAAAAAGAAATAATTAATTTTGCTGTGGAGAAAATGCATAATGATTGCTTTATGTTAAGAAAATCTTGCGATCGATTTCTAATTGAAGAAGGCATTATGGCACAATAAGATAATTTTTAAAAAAAACATCAGCTTAGTAAGAAAGTAATTACTTTTTTATGCATATTTATTTTTAATTAGAGATGAGCAAAAACTTTTTTATGTGTAAATAAATGTTAAATAGGTATATGGGGATGGATAAACGAACATTTAAAATCTAAACAGTGGGAGTAGTCTCCTCATGAGGTTCTTGCACACACAGTAATAAACTTATCATTCCAAAAAATACCTTGAATAGCATTGCCATGCAATAGTATCAAAATATAAACTTTTAGTGTGAATTCAGCATTTTTACTGATTCTACTGAATTGTACTTAGCGAATTTTTGGGCAATCATTTCCTGATATTTCCATTGATTCACATACATCTTAAGTGAAAGGATGCCAATTTGCCCCACTTGTCATATTGTTTTTAGTGTGAAACATATTTTAACCGAATGTCCTGGTTTTAATGCTCGTCGTTATAATTTTTTTCTACTCGTCATTTCTTAACATGCAAGACCTAGTGGGTGAAAAATATTACCCAAATATTTTTAAATTTTTAAGAGCTATTGGTTTCTTCAACTGTATTTAACACCTTTTTCGTCTATTTTCTTTTCCTTTTCTTAAATGTCTTTTTTACATGTTTATTTTTGATTTACGTTATTCATTGTTTTACTTTAGAATCGTTCTTTTTTAATACTCATGTGTTCGATACATTTCATGTGGTTTCAATAACTTACGTCTGTTGTCGTTGTTTTAAATGTCTGCTCTAATTTTACCATATGCTTGGCGCAGTTTGGCCAAGTGTGGCTCTTGCGTCAATAAACCACTCACAACCCAAAACCCAACCAACCTGGCATACCAGTAATAGTATCCGAAAATCCAATTTGTGTTTCAGGCAAGTTTCTTTACCACCCTTTTGAAACAAAGATTTGACACAAAACTTCTCTTGTATTCACAAAATCCCGTATCAAATTTGATATATTTAAGTAACTGCGTTTGTAAGTAATTCCGATCATCTTTGGAACCAATATTTCACACAAGTTTTATCATCTTACAACTGATTGCTTTGATTCACATACAAGTTAATGAACAAAGTGAAAAGCAATCAATTTCATAGGGAATTTGATCAAAATTTGGCATAACGAACAATTAATTGAAAACTGGTGTACGGAATATTTCTGACTAATAATCTTAGTTGAGTTAGTGTACTTTATTCCATACAGAAAATGGAAATGGAAAATAGTTGCTGTAATTGTTGAGATTTAAAAGAATGATTGGGCATTAAACAGTTATATTTTCAAAATTATTGCGCATAATATGACCAATAAATTAAATCCATCCAATTTTTAAATTCCTTTTATTAGTTTACACTCACCCTACATTTATTTATTTATATATATTGTTCAAATCTTCAATCGTTAATAAAATACTTTTTATTCATCCACTCAAGTTCAAATACATTTTTTTAAACTTGTAGGGGATGACACTCGATGTTAACACAGTTTTTTTTCAAATAATAACAAATTAATTAAATTTATCCAGTAATGGAAATTACTGGATAAATTCGCCAAAGTCGCCAATCCGTCCCAATGCCACCAAATTTTAAAATTACTGAGGTGACACTCAATGATAAATAATATAATATATATGTAAATAATAATTTTTTTATATTATTTGTTCGTGTTAGAAATTATTTGAACTCGTGAATCAATAAACATTGAATCTAAACAAGTGGTGAGAAACATTTTGAAATAATGCACTGTAAATGACTGTTAATGCAATATCGATGACTTTTTAAAAGTTCTTTGTCTGTTTTCATTTATTATTTGTTGTGTATTGGTGCAACAGCTATGTTTGATTATACTGCGCCAGGCATAAGGGTAAAATCAGAATAGACATTTACACTACACACGATTTTAAAAACAAATGCAAGTAATTAAAACTACATAAAATGTGTCGATACAAATTTCAAAATATTATTTTAACTTAAGACAATAATTAACGTAATTTTCAAAATAATGATGTAAATAAGGCGCATTGGACATAAAAGGAAAAGTAAGCAGACGAAAAAAGTGTTAAATACAGTTGAAGAAAACAAGTAGCTTTCAAAAATTTAAAAATAGTAGGCTGGGTTTTTTTATTCACTAGGCCGAGAAAACGAGTAGAATAAATTACGCAGATGAACATTAAAATCAGTGTATTCAATTAAAATATGTTTCCCACTAAAAGCAATATGATAAGTGGGACAAACTGGCACTTTTTACACTCCAAATGAGATGACGATGAGTAGAACGGGTGTCTCCTATTCTGCGGTGTGTCCATTTGATATCAACCTCTCGTATAAGGTGAACAAGCCATAAACTAATCGTAGGCTTGATTGAATGTAGTTTATTCCCGATCTTCAGATCCCATGCTGATTACCGTGTTTAATAAATACATATTTAAAGGAAAATCTTTTAATGTCACAATATGGAAATCTATGGGACAAAGAGTCTGCATGATTTTGCCATTGAAGCAACGGCAAATTATTCCCAGAAATGCCTACCTGACTCGGGATCCAACAGAAAAGGATATGAAAGTTATTTTGTAGGAGGCACCAAGTGAATGGAATTCTAATCGCAATCGGATTTAATGATTTTTTGGGGAGTGGGGCGTTATAACGGGGTCTTAGGTTCACAAATAACAATAGAAACGATTCTGGAATATTGGGGGTAATATGATGATAGATCAATCCTTATCACTTGCATGCCCGATGCTTCATACAGATGAATTTCTTAATTTAAATTAGTAAAAATGTTCAGACCCTAATAGAATGGGATTTCCTTTTCATGTAATACCCATATCAACATAATTATATTACATTATTCATTACAGTCAAGCAAAACTAACATATTATAACCAATCCCAATGAGTTTATTTAAAAACAATAATTAATCATATGAACTATGAATGAAGATTGAAGAAAAAAGTATTTTAATAAATTTGAACGTTTATCATATTTACAAATTAACGTTGGAAAAATGTATTTGAGCAGTTTTCGGAAAAACGAACCCGTTCAACATCTCGCTATAAACATATAAATTCCACTGAAAATTAGATTCAAGAGCTCCACTTCCAGAAAATAATTTATTCCACTATCTGTTCCTACTTCACACTGAAATGCAAATTTTAAATCCCTCCTCGTACCAATCTTACCTGGAAAATTCAGTCTGTTCCTTTCACCGTCTTGTACGTCTATGTCTCATCACATCTGTTTTAATTTAAACAAGCAATTCCTTACCAGGCAGGTCCAAGTGGAATTCTCTTTATTAACCGCGTGTCTCGCAGGACATGTGGAATTCTCAGATAAAACGGTAACACTCGAAGTGCTGCAGTTAATTATTGACAATAGGCATTAATTTTGTGCTCATGCCTTTTTCAGTGCTCTCTTTCCTAAAGTAATTTTAATCCGTTCAATGTAGGAATTTATATCTATTATCCACTCTATTTTTAATATAGTTAATTGTAACAGGATCCATTAGATTTCTATATTTAAATAATTATATCTGAAATACGTTCTTCCATTTCTCAAATTGTTTTTAAGACAAGTAGCCTTTAATGAATATCTGGTTCGTCGGATATGTTGATTGTATTTCATTTCAATTTCATCATTAAAATGGAGCTTCATATAAACAGTTCCGTCAAGTTTTCAGACATTAAAGCAGTGTTATTTTGATAATTTTACATATATTCTGTTTAGAGTGTATACGCAGATCAATTTCATGAAGTTAATATGTTCTGAGCTGGCTTTCTGTCAATAAGGGGTCATTGGGTTCGAGTCCAGGTATGGGCATGTTTGTTCTTCTTGAGGTGTGTGAATATGCCTCACTTGTAAAATGGAGTTATGCAAGCGAATGTGACGTATGGTAGCTAAATCGTATTCTTGGCCCTAGTTGGCGCTACTAAAAAATAAGAGAAGCTTACTCGACTAGAATTGCTGACAAATAACTTTTAGTGGTCTGTAAAGTGCCATAAGTCACGCGTTCTTTTTATCTGTTGTCACAAATATGTAATGCTGCTTCGCAGAACAGTTAGTTTCATTGAAGGGAAAGATGATTTTGCTATTAGATGCTGATAGGACACCCGTGTAATGAACCACGTGGTCGAGTATTTCCAGTCCCTATCCTATTTAAAGTATGGAGGAAACTTGAGCAATATCATTGGCTTCCACCTCCTTCCACTCTGTGATGAAAGTGTGACTTCATTGCAAACGAATGATGGTGCTAGATTTTCCTCCATACATGAAATAGGTTAGGGAATAAGAATATGCCACAGGACTTGGCGAGAAACAGTGTGATCATTTGGCGACAGCGGAAACTAAATGTTGATACTGAAAAGCTCAGGAAATTTGTGATAGGACCAATAGGAGGCGAATTATGTTGATCGTTCGATAACTTTCTGTGCCCAGATCCGGAAGCTATAGAAGGATGCCAGAGCCGAAGTCAATCGTATACTGTGCACTTGTTGAAACAGAAACAAATGAGTTGTATTCTACCCATCAATATACCACACGTATCTAACAGAATAATCAAAGGTAATATCATATTTTTTAATTTTTGAAGGAGGTTCATAATATTTCAGACATAGAGAATTATTTACTAAATGTTATTATAATGAAAATCGGGATAATGAATTACATATTTCTGTTTCAAATAAAACCAAGGATAATTATCACAGGAGACATATTAACCACTTAAATGTTTTATATTCTTTTCTATCTAATAAGATAACACCTTCTCTTTTGGGAATATTTTCTTATTTTCATTCAAATGGGAATCCATTTAATACTTGACTTATCTATGTATTCGAAGTACTTTCTATGTACTTTCTGTGCCCAGATCCGGAAGCTATAGAAGGATGCCAGAGCCGAAGTCAATCGTATACTGTGCACTTGTTGAAACAGAAACAAATGAGTTGTATTCTACCCATCAATATACCACACGTATCTAACAGAATAATCAAAGGTAATATCATATTTTTTAATTTTTGAAGGAGGTTCATAATATTTCAGACATAGAGAATTATTTACTAAATGTTATTATAATGAAAATCGAGATAATGAATTACATATTTCTGTTTCAAATAAAACCAAGGATAATTATCACAGGAGACATATTAACCACTTAAATGTTTTATATTCTTTTCTATCTAATAAGATAACACCTTCTCTTTTGGGAATATTTTCTTATTTTCATTCAAATGGGAATCCATTTAATACTTGACTTATCTATGTATTCGAAGTAATTTTAAATATGAATTATAATTCTTATGAATGATTTATTTTTTGCTTATAACTATCCAAATTCGATAAATCGATGCATATGGCACTCGGGGCAAAACAGTTAAATGGTTAATCAATATTTTTCTCGCAAATTTGATGCATTTTATGCATCTAAATAAAATTTAGGTCTCATTTCGAAATTTTTGATTGGCGAATAAGTTTTAGGGTTAGTTTTTAGTTCAAGTTTTACTTTCATTCATTCATAACTTATTTAGCTCAAATTAAGTATTATTAGAATTTCAGTCCAGCATTTATCATCACTTGCTATGTTGTATTTTCATGTATTTAATCATTTTTCTGTATCTTTCAAATTCATTGTTGTGTACTTTATTTATTTATTTATTTTTGTTAATAAAGTCCACCTTCATCTATACCAAACCGGAAAGGGGCCACATGAGCCCTAGAAACGGAGGTGTGGTGTGATGTTAAATGTTAAATGAAATTTCAATGTACTTCGAGAATTTTAAAACTATTTTCTGATTATAAAATTTCATTTCAAAGAGCAAGAAAGAATGTTTTTCTGTATAAGTTCATTAGATGAGTTTAAAGTTTGACTGTAATAGTTACAATTTTACTATTTGTTTAAATTTACAAAAGCAAGTGAAATACTATTTTATATTTTCATCATTTTTTCCTGGAGAAGGCATATTTAGCAGACAGAACTAACAGAAAACAATGGATGAAAATAAGATAATTATTTCAATAAAAAGCTATTTCTTATTGAGAAGTTTTAATAACGGACATTTTAATCACAGAATTATAAACATCTTTCATTTCCACATTCATTTTGGCCATAAGTTTTAGTTTTGAATTTTTAAAAATTTTTATTCGTGTTCATTATTACGTGTTCAATTGAAATAGTGTATTATTAGAATATTATTTCACTATACTTCGAGAATTTCAAAACTATTTTTAATGGGAAAATTTCGTTTAAAAGAACGAGAAAGAAGTAATATATAAAAAAATTAAGTCAATTCCAACTTATATCAATGAAGAAAACTTTTATTTTAATTACTTTTTATTAAATAATTAAAATAAATATAAATATGTAAATACAGATGACCAAATCGTAATATTTATTGGCAAAAGAATTTTTTCCCCAGTGATCTACACGCTTCGCCACTGCTAGTATTTATTACTAAGTTTATATCCTGCTAAATATCTTATGTGAGAGTAATTTTTCTCTAATATAAAACTAAAATTGAATAATTTGTCAAATTTTTTTGATTACTGCAAGAATTGTACATTTTTTACTTTCAGGTGAAAAATACTGAAATCCTCGCGTTTTACTGATTGAGTTACTGCCTGTTGATTTCAATCTTCATTACAAAATGCTAAAACTCTATTTAAAGTATTAAAAATTAAATTTAATTAATGGAATATATCTGAAAAAAAAACTGTATTAACATCCCGTATTCTCCACTGCAGGTTTAAAAAATTATATCTGAACTGAAGTGGATGAATAAAAAATATTTTATTAACGATTAAATATTTGAATAAGATATAAAAACAAATATATATAACGAGAGAGAGAGAGAACTAATGGTAGGAATTGAAAAATGGATTTCTGTATGCGTAATTTGACGGTTAAAATAACAATTTATTATCTGTTTAAATCTAAAAAATAATAAATAGAAAAATTAATTCATAATTTCCTGATTGTTCCACCGGTTGGAATTTTTAGCAAAGTAGAACTAAGAGAAATCAATAGATAAAGAGAAGATAATAGTTTTTTAAATAAAGAACTGCATTCTTTTTAGAGTGAAATTTTAATTGCGAAAAACTTTTTCGCACACAATATCCTGAAACACCAATTGAACTCTTTCCTTCATATTCCAAACTATTAGCTTTCCTAAAACGAAATTTATATCAAACTCGTACACTTCACGAAAACAATTTATTTCCCAGTTTGCTTACTCAAATGTTTATTTTAAATCCCAAGATGCATCAAACTCTGATAGAAAATTCACTCAATACTTTCCTCTTTTTGAGGACTATCACAGAACTAATTTAAACAAGCAATTTCTTACCTTGCAAGTCCTTGAGGAATTATCGCTTATTAGCCTTTAGCACAGTAGCGAACGTGTGAATTCTCAGATAATTCGGTGTCACAAGAGGCATTAGTTAATCTCCAATACAGGATATTAATTTGAAATCTGCACGTATTATTCAGTGTTATGCTGTATGAGGTTATTCGAGTATGTTTGATGGAAGGAAATCATGCCTGCTTTACAACCGGGTATTTTAGGGCTATCATATCTTATAACTAATACGAAATCGATATATTTGGTTTAAGTAGTTAGATATGTGACCTTTAGTGCTGGAAGTAACAGTTGATGCGTCAGAATTTCCATCAATTTAAGTATAGTCGGGATTGCAAATCTGATTTATTTCATGGAGTTCACAAAATTATAACTTTGAATTAATTATGCAGTAATATGTAATACATCATGTGTTTTATTTGGAGCCAGTTGGTGAAAGTCTGTATATACATTGCTCATATTTTTGAGATTTTACGCATAGTTCTATTTTTAATGTTTACTGAAATAGATGACTTGCTTACCATTTATGCCTATTATTATTGTATAATATAAATTATCTTTTAATTGTAATAATTATAAAATTGTCTTAAATACAATTATAACATTTTAAGAATTAAGAAATTAATTTTAACTCAATATATACTACACAATTTATAAAGAAATTATTAGCTCTCCTGATTATACAGTTTCAAATACAATCAAACAAACGAATGGGAAAGATAAATTTTAATCGCAAAAATGTTAAGAATGGATGTAAATAAGCAACACGCAGGGGAGTTTTGTACATTATGAAAGCTTAAATACCAGGACATAAAATAGCAAATTTACATATTTTAATTCTACGCTAAATATTATGCTAAATGTAATTTACAAGTTTATTCGTTTAGAATTTCAGTCTTTTATTAGTAAATCGCATAAGCAGAATTTTTATTCAACAGAAGAATTCGTCAGAATATTAGTTTCCATTCATCGAAAATAAATATTTCAGAATTCCTAACTATTTATCCTTTGCATTTAAGCTTTGAATAATCCTTTGAAATTT
>JAPMOQ010025511.1:6412-14881 GCA_026543055.1 Argiope trifasciata
AAGAAAAAAAAATAGTTACTGAGTTTCTATCAAAGACATACAGGTACTGAAATAGATATTAATAAAATTTTACAAAACAAGTTCTGATAAATTCTGAATTATTGAAGACATCTAATGCTCTTTCATACTAATAGAATTGACCTTAAAGCCTAAAAAATTAAATCGCTCTAAAAAAGGAACAAAACGCTTCTCATCTAAGAATCTCAGCAATAAAAATAAAAGAAGAATTTCTGTAAAATGGCAAAGCAAGATATAGTTGAAACGCATTAATCAGAACCCTACTTTCGGTTACATTTTTGTTCTAAACGTTCCATGCAGTGGCAGACTTGTTTTATTGCTTTTAGATCGATCTCTACTGTCTTTATGGAATACATTGTATTTTCTTTCTTTGTTTAGAAGCTGAAAAGAGGTAATTTATTTGTCATAGATAACTGTACCACAGAAAAAGAAATCGATTGCATTTTTTATTTTATGTTCCATGATTAATAACGCAACTTTTCAATTTTTTCGTCAAAACATTTTTAGTAACACCAATATTAGATATCTCACTTTAATTTGTTATAGTTTCATCCTTTAAACGGCGATGGTTAAATCGCCGTTTAAATTAGCTTTTATCTAAATTTTAACCCTTTTACTGCCAGCAAAATTTATTAAGGCTCAATTTTACCACAGCTTCCTATGAGATATTTAAAATCGTGTGCATTGTAAATGGCAATAAATGAGTTAAAAGGTGATTAATGAAAATATTGTTTTCTCACAAAAATAATTTTAATGGATGTTTAAATGTATCTTAATATTTTAAAAATTTAATAATTAATGAAATTAATTAGAATGTCTTAAAATGAAGTCAAATTGATATCTTTTCCGATCATTAATTCATTTTTTATTTGTACTGGAAAACTGAATGAATTTTTAGATGAATGTTTGCCTCTAAATACGTCTCTAAGAATAATGACTATATGTGCAAAAACAATTCAGCCATACGCACACACACACAATATTTTATTTTCGAACAAAAACTTTTGCCAAGTGGTTATGTTACTTGTAGACTCAACTTACCGCTGTGAGTTCGGTCCACGCTCTATACAATAGCAGCAATTTATTAGAATGTCAGAGTGTCCCTTTTAGTTTATCGTTTATTTCTTACCATTCTTTGTATTATTGAAAATTTTCCCAGCCTTTCCCAAGGTATATTATGGTAAGTATGGGTTACCTAATGCATTCAAAGGTGAAATTCGCATTGCCTTTCATTGCTTGTTAGTTTATAGTCAATCGGGAAGTCTTTTTCTCTCATCCTTTATGGTAACACTAGTTTCTATTTTATGCTTTAGTATCGAGTTTCTTTGTTGAAACTGAATCATTGCCAACTTATATACTGAAAATAAAGTTATGTTCCCCCATTTTAAAATCCCCCGTAGGACAGAAGTTTTTTGTGATGAAATGCGAGTGTCATGAAATTGTTCTAACTCTTTCAAAGAGGAAAACATTATCACAATCTAAAGCAAAATGTAAAATTTAAGTGTGGATTGTGGAAAGAAATCTTTATTATATAAAAATTACACATGCTTCATAAGCATTTCTAAAAATTATTGGAAGCAAGTGTTTTTGCTCCCAGTGTAGACCAAACATAAAAAGTGGCGAGGAAATTAAGCTTTTCCGAGGAATATTGAATGAGGAATTCCCTTTGGTGTAATGGTGCAAGTTTTCTCTACTTCTTGTGACAAAATTGGTGGAAGAAAAATATCCATCTTCGATTTTTTTTTCTGTCAGCGGATACATAATTTATTCGCACTGCAATGGATAAATACAATTATCTATTTTTTTGTTTCAAATATTTTATGCATTTACCTAATTTGATTTTCCACAACTGATAACTTCGAAAGGATTTTTTTAAAATGATTCTTAAGCAGTCATTGAAAAAAAATTCTTGGTAGCTTTATCTGTAACATTTTTTTTCAATTAAAACTGCTGAGAGATGGAGAAATTCAATGATTTGAAACAATTGCGCATCTCCCTCTCTCTTTATATATGTATATATTTATCTGATTTCAGCAGTAGATCTATTATAATTCAGCTGGTGAGATCAAACAAGACTCTATAGAAATAATCTACTAAATTATTTAATCAATAATCAATTTTAAATTCATATTTAGTTCATGAAAAGATTCCATTGGAGATGACATGAAAGGCAAACACGTAAAAGGGTAGTATTATTTCACAATTGTTTTTTTCTAAACCTATGCGAAACATTTGAATAAATAAATCTATTTTATAAAACGTACTGTTATACAAAAAAATCATTCTATCGAGATATTGATTTAAAGTTGTCTGTGAGTCGTCAGTTTGAAATAGGATATATTCTCTCATATGCATTTCTATTTTCGTATGATATCGATTATATTGCTTTCTAAAGCAGGACATTCGAATTTTTCTCTAATAGGTTAAATTTTACATGGATATAGTGCAACAAAATATAAAAAAAAATACTGATAACTCCATAGATCTATCGATGGAGCGGTGGACAATATTTTGGATTTTCATAATTTGAAAATAGGAAAAATACATTTCAGAGATTAATCAACTTTTTATTCGAAAATAATGTCAAATTAACAATTTATTATTTACACTGTAATTCTAATTAATATTTCTCTGTCATTGAAGAGTACTCATATCAGAATTCATTAATATATCGAGCAAAAGCTGAAGAATATATAAACATGTGAAGATTACATAATATAAGTTAATATAATTGTATATGATCTGAAATCAAATTTTACTTAAAAGCGGATTCGATACAATCAATACAAACTTTTAAATTTTACATACCGCTAAAAAGAAAAAGACAAGATAAAATTTACAATTTTGAACATTTTCATTATATAATCATTATCAATTTTTGATTAATTTCCATATTAATTTTGCATGTTTAAAAATGGGCAATTTGAAAAGGTTTGCCTGCATTTTGCACACATCGATTCCAGCAAAGACGTTATCACTGAGTTCAAGTTTTAGCAAAAACAGTAAAGATAAATAATGGTACTCTGGAAAAATAAAAGAAATGCAGATGGAATTTCAAAATGTTATCTAAAGCAAAATAATCTAAATTCAATTAAGCCGTAAGAGAAATGTTACTCGAGCTTTTCAGTAAAGCAACACAAAAGCTCAATTTTTCACTCGCGTATGTTTTTCTTCTTCCGTTACAATTTAAAGGGGGAAACTTCAGATCAATCATTGTTATTTTTCGAATAATAAAGTATTTACAGAATCAGGAATCGCCATGAATCACTTCCTCCATTTAACCGTTTCTAATTTATTCGATGCATGGTTGAAGTTTTATTCGAAATTCAATCTTTTCTTTCCGAACATTATGAAGGAAATATTTTTTCCTTCTTTCAGTAATGTATCTGAATAGCGATTTTTGATTTAATTCTTTTGTTTAAGTTGGAAAGCAATGAAAATTCTTTTAACTTTAAAATAATTCCATTTACACCATGAATAATTATTCGCAATATAAATAATTTCAGCTTTATAACATAGGAATTATCGAAAAATTGAAATAACTGTACATTTAAAGTAAATAAGTTTAAATATTAAGCCATAAGAACTACCTAATGATGAAATAACTGTATATTTCATGCAAATAGCTTTAGAATCCCCATTAATTGGACAAAAATAATAATTGTACCCAATCTCTTAAAAGCGCTTAGAAGCACGCCATTTTTATATATTGAACATTGAGGATATTATTTCAATCTCATTTTTTACGATTTTGGTTAGATCATTGGTTGGATTTACGGTTTTGATAAAAATTGGAGTCATCCTAAATCCTAATCTATGCTGCATGATAAATTTCTTTCAAACTCATGCAATATTAATGAGATTTATCTCTGTAATTCAAAATCGATATTACCAAAGTACAAAGGACGTAGGAAAAAAAAACAGATAGAAAAGTGATCAATTGATCTGTCATATAGATTACATTTAATTCGCATTAAATAAAATGTTTTATAAGTTAACCTTTTTTAAGGATTTTCACTTAATTAACTGAAATTAGTATTATTCATTAAAATATTTTTTTATAAATTAGCAATATATATGTGTTATATTTTATTCTACTTAGAATTATGTAGTATATATCTATAGAGAATGAATATGTAAATTAAGTGCCGTTGCGAGAACAGAGTAATTTTCCTGATAATATTTTTCGAAGCAAAATAAATTAACATCCCGTCTAATGAACAAATTTGCTTGTAATATCAAACCAGTGAATAAAAAGGTATTAAGCACATTGTTTAAATCAATAATCATTAAAATAATTGTTGAGGTTGAGATGTTTCAATAAGAATATTTTGGTGATATATATTTTTTCAGTGAATTATTTCAGCAATTATGTTTCTTTTTTCCTAATTTTAAAGACTTTTTTGGAAAAACGATTTCTACTTCCAACATTTTGCGGAATCATTAAATGTGGAAAACGTTTCATCAAATATATCTAATTCAGCAATAGATAGGATGTCTAATGATGTTACTCGAAATTAGAATCACTATTTAATGGGCAATAAAAAGTTTGACTTTCTGATTATTCTTTAGAGTTAAAACTAGATTGGTGATTTTATTTAAAAACTATTAATTTTTTAAAATATCGTTATCCTGCTTCTCAAACTGGTAATAGTTTGGAATGAACTATTTTGATTTAAATGTATATTTACAAAGCACCTGTAATGCTATATAACGATAAAATAACTTCAATGTTTCAAACCATTTACAGATAAAATTAAAGAGAGGAATGAAATTAAATTTCTTGAAACTTTCCTGCAGTGCACAAAAATATTGATACAAATAATAACAATGCAATTTCATAAAATGCTTTATTCTTTTTCACATCCTAGTATTAATTCACAATCTCCTTATTTATATTTATTTATGTGTCTTGTGTAAATTTTTAATCGAATACATTAAAATAAATACTTTTTATTCTTCCAGTTAAGTTCAAATACATTTTTTAAAAATTGCAGTGGATGACACTTGATATTAATGCAGTTTTTTAAAATAATAATCCATTAATTAAATTTAATTAATTTTAATGCTTTAAATAGAGTTTTAGCAGTTTGTAATTAAAACTGAAATCTTCAAGCAGTAGCTCAATCAGTAAAATGAAAGGATTTCTGAAGTTTTCAAGTGAAGGTAAAGAATGTGAGCTCAATCTTTGCGAATATCAATAAATTTTTATACCTTTTATAATTATTTTTAAAAAGTAGCTAAAATAAAAAAAGAAATCTTTGTTGACCTAAATAGGAATTGAATTATTTTTTATAATATTTTTTTGCAAATCTTTATCGCTTCATTTTTGAAAGTAAGAAATGCGGCAATTTTTGATATTTTTAAAAACCAATTTCTTTGATTTTTGATATTATATTTTAGAATGCAATGCTGCTAGAATTGTTTTTGTACAAGAGATTTTTCAATAAGATTATATTATTTTCAGAATGTCAAACAGCTGAATATCAAAATACATTTGATATCAAATGGTATTATTTTATTTTGTATTGATTTAAATTAACAATATTCTAGTATTGTTTACAAGCAGTGAAGAAATAACGAGGTGGCTAAGGTAATTGATAACACCCATTAAAAATTTTCTTATGAGAAAGAAAATTATTTCTTAATTTATGTGATTTCATAATATTTTAACGGAATTCTTATAAAACAATGTATTTGTTATTCAAATTGAATTTTTTAAAACTAGTTAAATTAGTCCATATTTTCTTCTGTGTATTTCCAATTATTCCAAAATATATGTCACAAACTCATATTTCTGCCTCTATCTTTGGAATCAATCAGCTCAAATCTTTGTTATTATACAGCATTCATAGGGAAAAATTATTCTGTATGTAGATATCATATTACATTCTTTAAAATTGTCATCTGTTGATTTAGCATAAAGTAATAAAAGAGATTGGCTCAATGAATAGTACTGTCCTCGTTGACTTATAATCATTTCTTAATAATATAATAAAGAATTAAAAAAGGTTTGAAAAATGTAGCGTTTATTATATTAAAATTGGTTTTCTAATTACCTTTCATTGTTATTATCAGATTAATTGAAAGCTCTATCATGTTTTTCAGGAGAAAATCAAAAAAGGTAATTAAATATTATGTATAATCATGTATAATATGACTTTATGTTTAAAAAAATATTTATAGAAACATTTAATCCAATTCCTACTTACATTTATATATTATTTCTATGTATTTTATATAATTTATGATCGGGTATCTCGTCAGTAATCTCAGAGCTTGTCGAAAGCGTTATCTGATAGTTTCGTGATAGTTTCAAACCGGTTTAAACTGGTTAAAAACTAAAAATTAAAATTGCAATAAAATTAATTAAGATGATTCGTAAGAATTCTGAAAATTAATAATTTTCTGTTGTCACATTTGGAGGTTTATCGCCAAGTAAAGTAACAACTTTTGGTATTATTTTCTAATAACCCTAAAAGCGGAAAACTTGTACCACAAAAGCGATAAATCGTCAACTTACTACCTACTCATTTTGAGGCTTCAAAATCCTCAAAGCAAAAGGACATCATGTTCTCACGTGATAATAAAGGTTTCAAGTTATCCCGAATTAATTATATTTTCGAATTGGAATGAGTGCCATTCAAGAAACAGATATTTGGATATTTCAAAAGCTCAAAATTAATTTTCCTATCATTGAACTAACAAAATTAATTCCTAAAATATCCTTTTTAAAAGACTTATAATTAAATCTCTTTTTCAATCAATATTTATTCAAATTCTGAAAGCGCTTCTATTTTATACATACAGCTCTACTATCAATGCTATAGCACTTATTATCTTCCTTTCATGGGATCTCTATCTGTTTGATCTTTCCATTCCCTTCCAGATTTAACAAGCAATTCAAAATGAATGTATCTTTTTGCTACAAAAATCAATACAATTATTTCTACTGCCCTAGACTCCAATTATCGTATTTGTTCGTTGGACCATTAAACTTGTGTGGGTTTTTGAGTTTAAACGATGTGGAAGAAAATGCATCAACATGATTTTAAATAGGATTAATTGCACTAATTACAAAATTCTAAAAAATGGTCACAGAATCATTGGCTTGAAATATTGTCGACCGTGTCGTTTTAATTACAGTCTGATCTATATTTACGGTGTTTGTACAGTTATGTACGCAATTATCAGAATATTAAAGAGTTAATAGTCATGCTTTAGAACCTGAACTACAACAACAAAAATTGGAAATGCATAAGTTTGCTTTCCCATAACGTTTACTCTGCCATTTTTGAAACAATTACTTCCTTCTGTTCAGAACTGTGCTTAATAATCCAAAATGTATAATGTTACATAGACACAAAAAACTTTGCTGCCAACACATTTTATAATAACGACTAAAGTAACTCCACCCCGCCTACTTAAAGGCTTTCAGATTAAATCTGAATTATAAATCACCGCGACAATATTAGCGGGAACTAAGGCTGAGTTTAAGAACTAGCCAGCGACAGTACAACTCATCCTTTGGGAAGCATGTCACGTCATCAGAAGTACGTAGTAGATCCCCACCAACTCTATATACCACTTATGTTTTAGAACCAAACACCATATTGGAAGCCCCTTCATGAAGTGGCGTTTTAGGGAATAAAATTATCAATTCAAATTTTATATAATATTATAATATGCGTTCAAAAGTTAAGTGAAAAAGAATATATCTTCCTATGACAGTTGACGTTATAACTATACATTTTCGGAAACATATATATATATGTATGCATGTATGTATATGTATATATACATAGATAGATAGACAACCATAAAATTATTAAAACAATTAACACCCATTTCCTGCCAAACAAAAATTAAAACGAAACCAACTAGGTCGAAATCGAAATTAAGACTCAATTCAGAATTAAACGCTAAAAGTTCACAAAAAACGGCCAATGAAATAGAACCAATTAATAAAAAAATCCAAATTAATATAATTAATAAAATTATGTAAACAAAGCAAAAACGACACTAATTACGGAAACGAAACTAAAATTGGAATCGAAACTAAAAATTATTACGGATTACGGATATATTACTATATTTAGTTAATTCATCAACGAAAAATAAGCCACAATTTTGGAAATCTACAAACAGTACTAGTAGACTTACGTCTAATAATGTCAGTAGTTATTTCCACAATTATCTATAATTTTAATGTGAAATTTTATAAAATATATAACAGCACAAAATGAAACAAAATTAGGAATTTCGAATATTATTAAATGTTAAATAAAATGTTTTCTACGAAAACATTTTGTTTCATTTTTTTCTAACAGCTTTATTTGAATTCTTTATTTATTGCATTAAAAAGCAAAGCAAATAGGAGAACTGATAAATTAAAATTCATTTATTAAATGATTATTCATTAGACAAAAATAAAAGGCAAGTGAAATTCTA
>JAPMOQ010025526.1:0-11816 GCA_026543055.1 Argiope trifasciata
ACTGGGTTAAATTTGATAATTGGTTTAGTATAACCCGCTTAGCAAATTTCTGTCCACTAAAATTTGAGATAATTCGTTGCCAATGTTTTTGAGAGTGGCTTAAATAAGAGAAAAATGACATTTCTCAACCACTTTTGGCATTTGTGTAAATAAAACCTACAGCTAGAAAGGGAACATGGATGCACCAATAATTAACAGAAATTGAGATTAATTCAGTTAAAACATTAATCAATGCGCCCCTTCCTGGACTCTTTTTAAAGTTTCACATGATCGTTGCGTCTTTAGAATCAATGGAATGATTAGAAGTCAATCATTGATACAGATAATGAAGATTTCCACGAAAGATTGTGTTATCAGCAATTTAAGAAAACCTTAATCGGATCCATAAGCCTTAATGGTACCAATTTCAGACTATAAAAGAATACTTGGTATGTTAATATACATCGCCTTCTCTCTTTTCCCACCTTTTAATCCGTGATTTTTAAATGTTTACAAAAATTCTAATAATTACAGTGTTCCTTACCTAATAGGAGAGTTAATAACAATAAGGATAGAAGGGCAGCGGAAATGATTCGTTTTCCTCATGGTCTTTAAATACAATAAATTATTTCCATAAGAATTTCGATAAATAAAAGTTAAAAGAATCAAAAATTCTAATCAATAAGGAATAAACCTGAAGAATATATATCGGTATACGAAATTATTTCTAAATCTAGCACATTCTCTAAAGGATCTTTAGACAATAAATCCACAAATAATTTGTGTAATATGATTGAATAGCAACCGATGATGTAAATTCTATTGTTGTATTGATAAAATACACTCATGTCCAAAATTAAGGTCACAAAAGTTTTACAAAGTAATGCGACATGACGACCAGTAAAATTTAAACAAATTATATTTTTTATATTTTGAAGGACCGGTAACAAGATATTAACCTTGCTGGGAAAAAAAACGTTGTTTGGCATTCATTTTTGAGGAAATATGGAAATTAAACCGTTTAGGCAGCTAGGAGTTTTGCCTGCAATTTTGTAAATATTACATTAAAACAAAAACTTTAACTTGTTTTAAGTGAGAACGAGTTCTCACAATCGTTCAGACGATATCTTGAGATAGAAAGCCGTTGGCAAGCTTGAAGCTGGGCAGTCTTAAGCGGAGGCGGCTCGATGGTTACAAGTGGCACCGAAAGTGGTATCCAGGTTGTGGGATCAATTCCAAACAAAAAGTACGGCAACCAGGAAGACCGGCCAAGACCGTCACAGAGCAACGACGGCACAGGATCGCTATTTGGCATTCAGCGCACGATGGCATAGTTTGACAACAGCCCCTCAACTAGCTCGAGACCTTGCTGCTGCGTCTGGAATAAGAATTTCCAGACAAACAGTATACAGACGTCTAGCAGAGGGCCCTTTATGTCCGACGACCAGTTGAGTGCGTCTCTTTGACTGCATCCAACAGAAAAACCCGATTGTTGTGGTGCCGAACACATCAGTCTTGAGCAAAGCAATAATGGGGGTGTGTACGTTTCAGTGATGAGTCGAGATTTACCACACAGAGATACTCGTCGAATCTTTATCTGGAGAGAGCGAGGAGCTCGCTATCATCCCTCCTATGTAAAAGAAATCGACAGATTAGGTGGCAAAGGAATCCTTGTCTGAGGTGGCTTAATGTTGGGCAGTCGTACACCACTGCACAACTTCGATGCGGGTACTGTCAAAGCACATCGCTACATAGATTAGATCCTTGGAGCCTATGTGAGGTTGCTCCGGGATGCTTTTGGTCCAGACTGCATGTTTATGGGCGATAACCCGCTTCCACACAGAGCCCAGATGGCTGATGATTTTTTTAGAGGAAGTGGATATTCGACGTATGGACTGGCCGTCGAGGTTTCTGGATCGTAATCCTATTGAACATATTCGGGATGGTCTCTGGAGAGCCATTGCACAGCATAACCCCCTGCTAATACCCTCTAAGTCCGCTATACTCAACCTGCGGCCCGCGGGCCGCATGCGGCCCTCGGAGGCGTTTTGGTTGGCCCAATTATTAAACTAGGTAGTTACAACTTATTTGTAAACAACTTCAAATTTCGCGCCCTTCAAAGAGTTGGTAATTGAACGGGAAGTATGGGAATGTAAGCGATATCAATAATTTGCTTAAATTGGAAACGCAAACTATCCTAATCTATGGTTGCGCAAACGATACGGAATACGCGGCGCGGGAATCCCCTTAAAGGTCTGCAATCTATGGTTGCGCGAACGATACGAAATACGTGGCCTGGGGAATCCCCTTAAAGGTTTTGTCACGCGCAAACGCGGACGGCGGGGCGACTTGCGAAGCTAAACATTGCTTGTCATGTGTAATGAGACGTGTGTTTTACTAATTGGCAAGTCGCCCCGCCGCTCGTGTTTGCGCGTGGCCAGACCGTAAGATCCATGGACCTAAGTGCGTGTCGCTTTGATTGTCGATCGAAACTAAACTTGTTATAAATTTAATCTAAATTATTAAACTAAATTTGTGTACGTACCCGCGTCCTCTGCCAAATAATAGTTTTGTTTTGTAAATTAAGTATACCTATTATTTTCAAAATAATGTCAGGAGTGTCGTCGAAGTATAAAAGAAAAATATCAAGTGAAAATAGATTGTTTCAAGATGAGTGGGAATCTGATTATTTTGTTGTGCCAAATAAAAACAACGCAGCTACTTGTCTGATATGTCGGGAAAGTATCATATTGAAGAAATACAATATTTCTCGTCATTTCACTTCAAAACATAAAGATTTCGACGAAACGTTTCCTCCCGGATCGTCTTTGAGAAATGAGAAATTGAGTTTTTTTAAGAGATCATTGTATGAGCAACAAAATGTTATGTTCGCGGCATTATCACAAGACTCGGCGGTAACAAAAGCATCATATGAAATTTCTTACATTCTTGGTAAGCATATGAAACCATTTACCGATGTGGAAATTGTAAAGGAATGCTTTATTAGTGCTGCTAATATACTTTTTGATAAATACAGTAACAAAAAACAAATAGTATCTGATATTAAAAAAAAAACAGCTTTCGGATTCAACCTGCACCAGGCGTATTGAAGACATTTCTAAATTTATTTCCGATGATATATTAAAAAACCTAAGAAGATGCAAGTTTTTCAGTTTAGCATTTGATGCCAGCACCGATATTTCAGCAACATCGCAGTGCTCGGTGTTTGCTAGATATTGTACAAAAAACAATGAAATTCATGAAAACTTTTTAAAATTACTGCCAATGAAAGGTCAAACCCGAGGCATGGATTACCTTGATACTATTTGTAATTTTTTAGAACATCATGAAATTGATGTGCAAAAAATCGTGTGTTTGTGTACAGATGGTTGTCATTCAATGACTGAATCCGAAAATGGCTTCATTTCATTATTTAAGAAAAAATATAATTGCAGCAATTTAACCCAGATAAGCCTGAAACTAAAATTTTCTGAAAATTTTGAAAAAAGTTAAACTAACTGTTAAAATAACTGTCTTTTTATTTTTTCTAATAAAGCTGACACGTTTCTTACTGCAAATCATAAGACTAAATAATCTTAGATAAAGAGGGTATTCTGATTTTTTTTTTATTTCTACTGTCCTAAATATAGGACAGTAGGCTTATCTGGGTTAATAACATTCCATTGTATTATCCATCAAGAAAACTTGGCGGCCCGTGCTGTACAGCCAGAAATAGAAGCTGTAATGAAAACAGTTATCAATATTGTCAATTATATACGAGCAAAAGAACTGAACCACAGAAAATTTAAAACCCTTCTTGAAGACCTGGGAAGTGAGCACAGCGACGTTCTTTTGCATACCTCGGTGCGATGGCTTAGTAGAGGAAAGGTTTTGGAAAGGTTTTTTTTCATTACGCCATGAAATAATCCAATTTTTAGAGCAAAATAATAAAGGGTACCCAGAATTACAAAACGATGAATGGTGGTGTCTTTTAGGTTTTCTATGTGATATTACGGAAAAACTAAACAATCTCAATCAGAGTCTACAAGACGATAATAACATAGTGTCCAATATGGCAAATAAAGTGTTTGCATTTGAGGAAAAGCTAAGTATTTATTATAATGAAATACAGAACAAACAGCTGCACAATTTTCCAACTATTATAAAAACCAGAGAGGACGGTATTAACATTTCAGAAGAAAACTGCTCCATAATTTCAAATTTTATAACTGCACTATTAAACGAATTTCAAAAAAGGTTTCAAGATCTCAGAAAAATAAAAAATTGTTTGTTACTTGTAGAAAATCCATGGCATTTAAAGACACCAACTATTTCTGAGTTGGCTTCAGTTTTAAATTGCAATTACTCGGAGTTGTTTGATGAATTTATTGATTTTAAAAATGACACCAACCTGGAAGTAATTTTCAAAGAAAAAAGGGAATATGTGGAATTTTGGAGCATTTTTCCCCAAAAATATAAAAGCGTGCAAAGATGTGCCCAAATAATGCTAACATTTTTTGGGTCAACGTATGTGTGCGAATCATCTTTTTCAAAGATGAAATACACAAAGAGTGTATATAGAAATAAACTGACAGATTCCCATTTGGATGGTATAATAAGAGTAGCATGCAACGACAAGCCAGATATTGATAAAGTTTTAAAAAAATGCTCTCAGTTCCAAAAGTCTCATTAGATATACATATATGTAAGTAAGCATCTTTGTTAAAAGTTCTTTTTTACATTAAACTAAATAATTCATTAGGTTGATATTACTTTTTCATTTATACACCTAATTATTTTTTACTTGCGGCCCGGGCTACCGTGACTGAAAGTGTTTGTGGCCCCTATAAAAAAAAGGTTGAGTATGGCTGCTCTAAGTGTTAAAATGCTTTATCTTTGTTTCATAATGTAACACTTTGATATACCCTATTTATTAATTCCCAGTTAAAATCTTTTCCATGTTGTTATGTGTCTATGTTCTTTCTTCCATAATGCACCTTTTTGCCAAATTTCGAGGCAACACTGTAAAAAGTTTCTCTTTTTTTGGAATTTTATGTTTGTGACCTTAATTTTGGACATTAGTATAGTATTTATTCTCTATACAAAAATAACTATAATTCCCCTTATCTAGTCTCAAGTACAGGTCAATACTTTATAAGGACATGTTACTGTGCTATACGATTAAAAAAAACTTATAATAAAACATGGAAATCCAAGACTAAAAATAATTTATACAAGGTAAGATCTTTAATTCAATAGGAGGAAAATGTAAAAATCATATATACGATACAATATGAGCATATATGCTTTTAAAGTAAATATTTCTTAACTTTAAAAAAAAATGTAAGATTAACTCTTATAAAAATATTAAAATCGGTTTTATTGCTCAGAAATAAATATTTATATTATTGTGAAATCAATGCTTCACATGCCTCGGCTTGTTTCAAGCTCTCAATAAGTAGACTTAATCTATTTTAAAACAGCTTGTTAACTATTTGAACTCGAGAAAGTAATTAGACGCATGATTATTAACACATTACAAAAGCTCATTTTCTTTCTTTCATTGATTTTGGACGATTGCTGCATCACTTAATTCGGCAACCCTACTCTTCCCCGAGATTTTCTGGCGGATTCATTTAGTTTAGATACGTTAACATCCCGTTTCAAAGCACCATTAGGGCTATTTAGGGAGGGACCTAGTAATTTTGAATGACGAGGACGACACCTGAGCAGGCACCCCCTCTCCACACCAGCGAGAGGATGCTAAGCGTACATCAGGCCCGTTTACTATAGGATTCAAGTCTCGACTCTGCGCAGGCTAGTCCAGTCGGTTCACACCATTGATCCACGGTGAACCTCGCAATATGACAAGTGGCTTTGTCAACATGACTCAGCCTAGGAAGCACATTGTCGTTTGAAATAAAGGAGTAAGAGTCGACGTTCTGCTTACCATATTTTGGGATCAAGTGTAGCAGTCCCTACCTCGAGAAACATCCATATAATTCCACTTCTGTCAAATTTTAATGCAGACACTAAGTATTCTGGCAAAGAGGCATTCTCCATGCATACACCGAACACAGATTCTGCTATTTGGATTGAAGGGATTGAACATGAACATGAACTTTCCACTCATATACAGCTTACTTTTGACGTGCCTAGCACCGCCCCAATCGATCAGCGCGGTCAGATCATGTTATTAAAGGCTTATGGGTAGAGCACGACCTTCGAAACCAAGCAAATGTGCTTCTTTTCGGTTGGTATTTATTAAAACAACAGTACTGGATGCATTTTAGACCCTTGACAGTATGTGGATCATCGGTTTGGTGCGGTTTTCCGGATTTCTTCGGTTTTATCTTTTAGTTTCGCGGATTTGTCGGGCCACTTTTATGACATCTACGACTAGCTCGAAATGGAGAAGCACTGAATTGTGTGGCATATTGCATGCGACTAATACCAATGCTTTTTCCAACAAGATATTTAAATATAGAAGGTGTGATGTAGAGCAGGGTCGCTGATTTCCTCAACTGCGTGGGCGTCCAAATATTTATTCCTAGATAGTGCACGGGCATGCAATATATATATAAGTTCTACAAATATTTTTGGTCTTGTTTCAATTAGTGACCACGAGTCACCTCAAGAATGCAAAGAGTTGTCATATATTTCTCACTTTTTGCTAAATTTATAAACAAAACACAATAATAAAGTCTACACTAATGATAAAAATCAAACTGCAACAGATGTTTCATTTCTATAGAATCCCGACATGCCATATTTCAACCATTCAAGTTATTGCGCCTTTGACTCATCGTACTTATATACACATGGAGAGAGATAAATGCAAATATGTCATGATTTTTAAAAAAAATTCTTAAGCTCAAACTGGTACTCGGCAAAATGAAAATGTAAACATCATCCTAAGTATAATGAGTTGTGGGTATTGCACATCGCATTATATCTATTATCCAATAATTTAAATTCTGTTTGTTTAACCACTGTATGCGTATTTAAAGGTTAACTATCAACTATTCAGCCAATAATTTCCGTTATAAAGCTAAACTGAATTTTAAGTAAAAATATCCCTTCAAGTTAGAATGGAAAAAATATTGCTTGGGGAATAAGTTCGTAGCGTTTTTATATTTACGTTGTTTTTCAATGATTTTTTTGCTGTTTCACAAAATGTATGGTATTCATTCGATAGAGCTCTTTCTGCTCTATAAAACTGTGCTAATCGTCTTTTTAAGTAATTTGATTTTTAATTACTTTTAAATCTTCGAAATGTAACATCTAAGAGGTAAAAATCAACATTTTCGACACCTGCTCTTCTTCGTTTTTCATCCAGGCCAAAAAGCTGCTTAAGCAGCATGGAACATTTGCAACGAATACGGAGGTGTCATAAGCAAGTCTGAAGCACGGAAATGGTCAAGCCTGACCTCCATCCAAAGAAGACCATGATTTGCTTTTTAGGGGGGGGGGAGACTGGGAGGGCATGGCGTACTGGGAAATGCTCGAAAAGAATATCACGCTCACCAAGGGGCTCTACATAGCCCAGCTACAAAGCATGAAAGAGGCTATGCGACTGAAAAGACCCCATCAACAAGGCCAAACCATACTCCTTCACGACAACGTCAGGCCCCATGTTGCACAAGTCGTCCCAACCGCACTCCAAGAGATTGAATAGAGGCCTTTCAGCATCCCCCGTATTCTCCAGATCTTGCACCGTCGTACCACTATCTTTTCCGCTCCCTGTCGAACTATATGAAGGGCGTTACTTTCCACAATAAAGAGGGCCTTAAAAATTAGACCGGGTGATTTTGGCAGAACGGCATTGACAAATCGGTCGAGAGGAGGCTGTAAACAACTGCGGAGAACACATGATCGATTGTTATAATTATTGATTTTCTTAAAAAAAAAGTCTTTAACAAAAACGCTATGAACATATTTCCCAACTCAATAAATAGAAAGAGACTGGCAAAGTTGTTTATTCATAAACAACCTTTGATCCTCATACATTTCTATTACAGTTAGAATAACAGAAATTAAATTTTTCAGTAATAATTTCTCATTAAATTTACATTCCTTTTTCTTTTAACAAAATCTTCGGATAAGTTTGATTTACAAGGAAGTATAAATTGTTAGGCAAATATTTTGTTCAGTGTATAGAAATTTTATTCTATATAAAGAAACTGTTTGTCTATTGAAAATCCATCTTTGACACAAATTCGATTTATAAATTTGAATCGTGTCACCAATGGTTTCGCGGTACATACAAGCTTAACTCTTTTTGGGAAGGTGGTCGCAAAAGGGAACAATTTTAAAATCTTCTACAAAAAATCCCGCTAGTATTAAAATCCCAATAGTATTTAGGTTCCTTTTAGCGAAATAGATGACAGCACGACCAATTTTCCTTTCTTATCTAGAGTTAACTCTAATTATCGCCATTTTTGCCACAAATTTGGGAATTTTTTTTACCTCTTCAAAGAAAATGAAATTTTACCGAAGTCAATTATCCATTCCCTTACAATATCCGCGAGGTTTCAACCCACAATTTCATTTATTCTTCAAATTAATTTAAGAAGGAACCAAACTGACGGATTCACAAGTGTCCTCATTTGAGGACATCTGTTGTGATTCGATGAAGGCGCTTGAAAGGTGTGATTTGATATTTTTCAGAGAAGGATGCGATACTGATTCTGTGTCCAGAGGGGGAGTTTTATCTGAATTCGGGAAAAAGAAGCACCTATTTGAAGCCAGAAAAGATTAAACTTTTAAAGAGTCGTCTTTTTTCCTTGAATATTCTTGCTTATGTTTCTTAATACTTTAGTTTCACCGTCATGCTCACTTTGTAATATTTTTCGATAAATATTTGGTTTTATAACGCCATATTTATTTTTCTTTCTTAATTATTATCATTGCATTAAGCATGCAAAATCTGTTCAAAAGATTTAAAAACACCGTTCAACATTTGCCAATCAAGTGACCCCTTCAAAAATATTCGATATGCCGTATCAAAAAAAAAAAAAAAAATCACAATGAGCAAAATAATTTTTAGTGTTAGATGAAGACACTTTCACGCCAAATAAGTTATTTAAAATTTTGCTTTTTAATATTTTTGCTTTATTAAATTAATAAAATGTAATTGCATATATTTATTATAAGCACTTTAATTGGAAAATTTTTATTCAATTAAATTATGATGTGCATTAAATCGTAACGGTTATTTTTTAATGAATTTATAACGTTTAATTTAGTTTTTTTTGAAAATATATTTGCACATTTAATACTTCAAATCAACTATAGAACATGAATAAAAGTGTCTAAAAACCTAAAATATTCATTACTATTGCTGTTACCATTAAAAAAAATTATGCAATTATTTCAAAAGATTTTCTTTTAGTTTTTGTTCTACATGGGCAGTGCCCTCATTTGAGGACTCCCACCCTCTCTTGTGAAAGAAGGCAAGTTAAAAATTTTGACTGCAAAATCCCTGCATGTATAAACTATTAATCACATTACTTGTACTTTTTTATTATAATTCAAAAATTGAAACGACCCACTTTGATAGAGTTAAACGGCTGGAAAAGTAAATTGTTCTTATGTTATTACATATAATTATAGTTTCTAAACAAGAATAGTTAAGTCTCCTATATTTCCATGGACCATATTTTAAAAAATTTTCTCAAATGAATCAGCAAAAGAATAAATTTTCAGGGTAGTTCAATAAAAAGTCTGCTTATGTTTCTAATATATTTTTTCTTTAAGGAAACTTTTCTCAGATCAGTGTTTATTAAGTAGTCATTTTTTTTAGATGTACAGGGTATTTAAATTTTTGATAGCACTATGTTATGGTACTGGTCTCCTATAGGAAAAATTCAAGTACATAGGAAACAGCATTTAAAAAGGATAAAAACAGAATCTGATTATTAATTATATATATATTTGAAATGACGTTTTGAAAACAATATTAATATATGCTTTGTTAATAAATGGCAACAGCCATTAATGCACACAATTGGATTTCTTACATGTAATAAATGCAGTGCAGTTTGTAACGAATTCTTGATTTACTAAACATATGTAAATTTATTTTAAACACCTGTTTCATTCTGCATTAGTGTTTAACACAAAGTTTAAATTATAAAATCGTTGACTATTCTTAATATAAGAAAAACTGGAATTAAAACAATTATAAAATTTTGAAATATTCAGATATAAAAATTTCCCTTATAGATTCATAGTATATTTAAATAATATTCTTATGCAATATATAGATTGATAGTTTTGCATTGTATTGAAATTACAATCTATATCTATAATTATAAAAGAAAGTATTTGAGTGTGAAATCCAAACAGCTCTATCAAACTTCCAGCAATTAAATTTCCCATGTAGATAGTCGCAAGATTGAACTGCACTTTGAGGTCTGAATGTAGGAATTTTTTTTAAATTTCAGGTTTTGTGTGAATTCAAGCATGCATTTATCTGTGATATGTTTAATGATTATAAGAAAATAAACAACTAATAAGTAAACATTCTTTTTAAACCTCTAATATAACTTGCTTACTTTTTAATATTTTCCCCCCAAAAATTTTAAAAACCAGAATTAAAAATTCCAGCATACAACATTAATCTGTATGCTGCAAAAATTTTAATTTATCATTCCTTCTTGCAGAATGTCATTCAAATTCACATAAAAGCAGATTCTAGTTTACTGACCTATTGTACAGTTACAAATAAAGCAATATGCCAAATTTTTGAACAAAATTGCTTGAAGCCGAGCAATCATGGTCATATACGCAAGTTTATCACAAGTGATGTTTTGATTTCGGGACTGTTGTTGCTCAAGCAGAGAAATAAACTTGAAAACTAATAAGCTTTTAAATGCCTGATTCTAAATGATGTAAATGATTTGTTCATCCTTTGGAATCATATCTTTTAATATATAATAACATGCTAGCAATTAATTGCCAATAACAATTCATGGTGTAAGAAAACCAACTACATGTCAGTGAAAAATCACAAATTAATAACAAAATACGTTTAACAGCAAATAGGATATTTATTGCATATATGTACATATATTAAACACACATACAAATCCTACCACATTTTAAAGCCTTGCAAATACGACTTAATTTTTCTTTTAGCTGGAAAAACTAAGTTAATTGAATTGTTATGCTCTTTATTTGCTAGACAATGGAGGTTGAGTTCAAGGATTCCATTTATCTTCATACAAATCAGTAGTTATTTGAAAAAAATTGTAACATTCATCTTGATAATTAGTAGGCAAAGAGAGGGCAGGGCATTTAAACTCTTCACTATTTACTCAATTTAAATTTCAACAGCATTATCAGCAAGAAAAAAAATTCTGTCCACTTTCTCAGAATGCCTTCATTTTCAGATTTTTATTATTGGTAGTTCATCAAGCAATGCCATTATCAAGAAAAAATTAAAAAGTACACTCATTATTATTTATTTCATCATTTTAATAGTAATAGTGCAGGCTTCCTGTCATGTAATGGGAAATGTCGCACACGTAATGTTAGCTTGATTAAAAAAAAAAAAAAAAAAAGACCAACTTCCGAATTCAATTAATTTATTTCAGTAGGCCAAAAATTTAAAAAATAAAACACCTACCTTTCTTATACACATCACAGGGACACGCTTTATCATGATCAAACTATATATGATCCTCCTTTTTGAGTTACAGATTATAATAAAAGTAAAACTATACTTACTGTTATAAAAAATTACCATGTTTTAAATCTGCAAAATTTAACTACTAAACCTGATATGTGACATAAAATTAAGCAAATTTAGCTCTAAGTTACAGATGGTTATC
>JAPMOQ010025530.1:0-51897 GCA_026543055.1 Argiope trifasciata
TTTTTTTTTATTAATACAAAATTAAATTAAAAAATGGTTCGAAGAATCATAGTTGAAATTCGTATCCATAACCAGACACGTTTTGGAACCTGGAACTTATTTCCTGACTAAACGAAATGGAAACAACTAGGAAAGAAAAAAAGGGATGCGTATTTAATCTAATTGAAAGTATATCCAAATCAAAATATTAACAACGTAATGAAATATTCTAATTTCACCAGCAAAGAAAATATTACACGATATACTTATAATAATAAATTATTCTGATTGTTAATAAAATCTACTATTTGAATTGATGAATGATGATGATAAATAAAATATTAAAACTAAATATTTGGCTGATTGACCGCCTATCTATGCCAAGTGAATTAATAACTGTTTGTCGAAATTTAGTATAGTAACTCCTCACTGTTTTTTTTTTTTTTTCGAATTAGGCATGGTAATCAATCTAATTAAAAGGAGTTTTTAATTTTTTTTTTAACATTTACTGAAACGAAACAAACTTGTGAGCTGAACAATAGCATTTAACTTGCAGCGTATGCTATCAATTTTGCCTGAATAAAATTATTAAAGTTGATTGCATTACATGAAAATTTCCCTAGGCTTTTGTTTTTTAATCAATGATCTGTTAGAACGGAATGGCAAAGTTTTCAAAATAATTTTTTTTGACATGTATTAACAATTTTGAAACAGCCATCAAATTTTGTCTAGTCAAAAAGGCTTTTATTTTTGTGCGCATGTGTGAGGGAATAAAAAATACCAAAAGCTGACATTGCTTTCCATGTAATTACGTGAAAGTTCAATGGTTCTCATTTCTCCCTGTCATCATGAATATTCATAAAATAAATAAGACTGAAATGGTTTGTCAGGGTTGGCTTATTTAAATTTTTGCAATGTCTTATATTGAATATTTAAAATTTATGCATTGGTACCATTGCATCAATTTGCTTTTAAAATACTATGCATTTTGTATACTAAAATTAAATACTTATTTTCTGAAATCACTTTTAAACTACTAAATAGTATTTAATTCTTATTATAAATTCATTTGCTGAGATTTATTCTTATTTACTAGCTATTCATTATTTGTTGAAAACATTAAATTAAAAAAAACCTAGCTGTTATATTAATTACTGATTCGGATAACATTTTTTTGGTTTAGAAAAATAATTTTCCATTAAAAGAAAAATAACAAACCTTTAATTAAAACATTTCTTTTATTTTAGCATTTGTAAGAAAATAAGCACTGTATATAAATTAAATTACCTATTAAATATAGCAAATTTTTAGCCCATTGTATATCAAATCATCTGTCGATATTTTAATCCATCTTTGATATAAAATATTCTTGCATGATTTTTATAATACTCAAATTTATCGATAGACCTATTTTTAATTAAAATGATAAAAAATTACTTCATACTAATGGTTTTTTACTATTTTACAATTTCTTGGAGAATTGTAGCCCATAACATATTTTTCAAAACTATGAAAGATAACTTGAAAATTACAATATAGAATGATGCAAAATTTAATTACATATCCTGAGTAACAGTTTGAATGTAGACATGACATATGAGAATAATGATTTTAAGATGTGGATTTCCATCTCCTTTCATCTTAAATAACAGACATTTATGTTTATAATCAAAGTTCAGGCTACAGGATATGTTATAATTGTATGATTTAACTGTTTTTCAAGCTAAGATTCTTTTTTCAATATCAATAAGACAAAATAAATTGAGATAACTACTTCTCCTATTTTGGATACATTTCAATGAATTTACAAAACAAATATTACCAAAGCAAAAGTGTTTTGCTTACACATTTATTTACATTCGTTAATAAAACTTTAGTTCATTGACATTCATAACTCTCATGGGAGTTTCCCTCGAATTTTATCTTCAAATATCTTTTTGATCTACTGTTTCTAATACTTTCCATTCGATTTCTTTTTCAGAGTGATGAGCGTTTGGTGCTCAATAGAGTGGTTGCAATATTTGAAGAATTTATTGGCACAGTAAGTAAACATCTCAGCTTTTCAGAGTTTTATCCCTCCAAATAGTATTTGTTCACCTTATTCGTACCGTTTATTCCATGTTCCTGCTACTGTACAAACAAATGTACAAACTGCTGTACATTATTTTCCAATTATTCTTTTTGAATATGTAGAATGTAATGTAATGAATGTAGTATGTAATTAGCATGAGATTTCCCTTTTTTATTTGCAGACATGTTTCTGGCATTTCTTAAAATGATTTTCATTTGATTTTTATTTCAGAATGAAGAGCAGTTTGGTTTGACGCAAACGTTGCCAGCAGTTCGATTTGACGCAAACGTTGCCAATCATAGAACTATTAATTGACGAAGTAAGTATAGATTCCAACTTTTCAGAACGGAATACTCCAGAAGCTTACTGGTTCATTTCATTTTTCTCTTTTTAATGTTATTTCTATTTCTTTTTCCCAGTGATTTCCTTGCACGAAATGTAGTAAGATATAAAATTTTCACTAAGCCTATAGGGCATCGAAAAAATAATTCATGCGTTTGACCAGAAATTTACTCCATATCATTTAAGGGAAAATTATTGGAATAAGATAACAAATTAAAATTAAATTAAAAATGGAATGTTCCCTCTTCAATGTCACTGTAAACTTTAACATAAGAATGTCATAGATAGCAGACAATAACGTGGAATTTGGATATCATGGAATAAAATTGGTTCGAGACGAATAAAAACATTTTATAACGGAGTTTTCCATTGATGACTGGTAACTATTTAAGTACTATGATCAAATACGTATATTAAATTTTTAAAAATGTTTACTAGTATTCATCTCTAAGTTGAGATATAACTAATTAGTTGATTAACATTAGAGATTACGAATAAACTTTGTTCTAATACAAAATAGGTAACATGAACCTATGCATTGACAGAAGCATCATATTCATGAATTTTTTAAATCAGTATAGTGTGTTTAATATAATAACGGAAACAATTCGTTATAATAATTTCTGAAAGCAATTAATTTTTAACAATTAATAAATTTAATAATTAAGATTTTTGATTAAAACTATAATGTAGATAAGAAATTAATCAAAATAAAGAGATAGAAAACTATTAGAGAAATGGTCAGATAGAAAAAAAACATTCGTCATTTAAAAGATAATTTTTAGAATTTAAAGGCAGTATAAATATATCATTGCGCAATAATGTTTTGAAATTATGATAGAAAACCATAAAATCGTCTACACTCTCTATTAGAATGGTGTTGTTATATTTTGATAGTGTAGATAATCCTTCTAGGTGCTGTTATATATGGCTAAAATTGTTCAACCCCTTAAATATGTGTAGAATCAAGTAAAATTCAAATAAAGGACGAAATAGCTTTCAATTTCTTAAAAATATTTAGATTTATTTATATTAAGTAGAATGAAATAGAACTATCTTAATTTTTGAAAATTATCAAGTTATAATACAGAGAGGGGTAGGGATTTGATATAATATATTTATAAAATTATAAAAAAATGATATTATGTAACAAGATTATGAGGAGAAATAATTCCATGTTTGGGTTTCACTGATATTTAATAACCACTGACGATTTATTTATATATTATATCCTTGATTTCTATAATCCTCCATACATCTTTCTATCAAATGAATAATCTCAGACTCCCAAATTCTCTAAATCGCATTTTCATTGTTTAAACCCTTTACTTTCAAAGACGAGTCTGTGCTGTGGATCGAATTACTAGACTTTTAGTTCTTAATTTGCAATGAAGTGAAAGTATTTAATTTATAAAGAAAAAAAATGGCACAAATGCTTAAGTAACTCAGTAAACGTGTATTATAATAGGAATGACACTGATAATAATTGCCCGAATGGAGTGGGCCGTAATCAAGACGTTAAAGTCGTTCATCAAGGAGTTAAACAGTTTCCAGATCAAGACGGAGGATTTCTGTATTAGATGTAATTTTTAATAGGCTCTTGAGTTGAATAACATATTATAAAAAGAACTAGAGAAAACATAAGCACGCCATTTCTCAGAGCATGGTCCGCCGAATTCTAACTCTTTCCTTCTAGAAGGCTGAATCGAAAAAAATTATTATAGCAGCATGCATTATCGCTAAATTATTGATAGCGTTGCTATTGATGTTAATTCTTTACATTTAAAACTAAGAAAAATGAAAAAAAAAAAAAAACCTTTGTAGTAACTTTATTTTTTTTTTTTTAGTTTACAAACTTCGCTTAAATAAGCGGACAGTTTTCTCTAGTGAAATAAATGAAAAATATTCGGAAATAAAGCTCCTGCTCGCTAAACACTGCAGGAATTTAAATTCCTTTCCCAAAAAATATTTACTTCAGTGGTCTTCAGTCTCTTCTACATTAGTATATGTCGATTCTGTCTTGTAAGGTAAACTGAATATTAACTTATTTGCAAGTTGTGGTAATGAATTTTGGAAATTTGTTATATGTTAATTGCTGTCAAATTATAAGGTTTTAAATACATAGTTTTTCCAGACTCCAATTTATTATATTCTGGAAGTTTTAAAAACTTTTGGTAAAATTCTACCCTTTTCTACAATTATTTTTCTTTACTATGGAATACTTTATTCAATAAAATTGGAAATCGTAATTCTTGTGGCGTTCATTGCTTTTTCCAACACCTAAATTTTTATGCGGGGTTGAGGAATAATATCTCACTTTGTAAGTCATAAGTAAGCCTGACAGTGATCACTTCCAATTAATTTGATCATAAAAACTTGTTCCGAAATTGATAATCGAACTTGAACTGCACACTTTCCATCGGTTCCCAGATTTAATAATTGCATAGGCCGGGATAGTCTGGTTGGTAGGTCGGTGGACTCCTGTCCGATCCTGAAAGATCTGATTCCTGACTCCTAAAAGATTTTGGTCTAGTTTCATCTTTAAATGAAGTTATTTCTAATTTATGAAGCAATTCATGCCTTGAATTCGTCATTTATTGTCAGTGAATAGCTTTATATGAAACTCGTTAAGTGATAAGAAATCCTTATAACCCCTATCGGAGGATTTTAAAACCCAGTAGAAGAAAGGGAACCTTTATCTTGTGGATCACCAGTAATTAGGAATCGTAACATTTTGCAGTCTTTTCTAGTTTTTATTATATCTGGGTCATAAAATATGAACAGTTTTAGGCGTCTTAAGAATTAGGCTTCGCATCAAATTTATCATCGTTTTCTGAAGTTTCGCTCTGACAAATTTCTCAATAGGACTTGAACTTAGTTGCTTTAGTGACATTTCTTACACAAGACGATGGGTCGTGGTTCGCTATTTAAGAGGACTCGAAAATTAAAAGAACAATCCCCGAATTTGAATTTTTTTTTCAACTTTTAGGATTATATATAAATGCGCACACACACACAGACAGAGAGATTTAAATTTCTAAAATATTCTTCTGTGTCAAAAGTTAATGAAGTCGGTTTTTTTTAAATGCATTGTTACAAACAATTCTCATTATTTTTCATACATTTTTTAAAGATACCTAGTACTACATTTAACAGAATTAAGGATCTCGTTTTCGATATCCATGTTAGTTTTTTTTTTTAAAAAAAAAGCTGATACATATTTTGTGAAATGTTGTGAATACTGATTCTTTCACTTTGAGCCTAATATTTTACTTAAAATATTTAAACTTCGACAAACCGATTCCCTAATTCTATTAACCATGCAATTAAGATTGAGCAGATACAATTCCAAGCAATTGTAATAAAATGATTTTTGAACCTAAAAGGATTTTTGAAAAAATAACAATTCATGAAAAAATGGAATAAATGGCTTTAAGTTTTCAAAACGTTCATATCAAAATAGGATTTTTTTTCAGAGAATAATGTAAGTCTTGCAAGTCTTAAATATCAATTTTATTAATATATATTATCATATTTATTAATGAGCATTATCATATATAGGGATTATTCGAAAACTTTTAGAAAAGTTTCCAATTTTTGAGCCCGATAAAATTCTTCTCTCCAAAATATTTACTAAATGCTCTCCAATTCTGCTTGTTGCATATCTAATATAATCGCAATTCGTAAATTATAATGACCAATTTGAAATTCAGCCGGAAAGAGAAGAGCAAGCCTAAAGTTATAAACAAATAAAAACTTTATAGTGTCTAACCGCTGCTCTATATTTTATTTCATGCAATTAATTAAGTGGCTTCACTACTTGCATATGAAGTAACTCTGATGGAAACACTAGAAGTGGGCGTGGCACCCGATAACTAGTTTGAAAGAATAATTTCATTTTTCACTAAATATTTGCCCAATTGTCTGGAGGTAATCAGATTATTAAGCCAAAGGTTCAAAGATCTGTATTCAATAAATAGATTCGTCAATTATCCAAAATTCTCTTGTTACTGAATCTTCTTAATTGTTAAATAACCAAATTAAATAATTAATAAAAATTTATTAAAAATAAGGTAAATGTTTCAATTTCCTTAAGACAATCCTAATTTTAATATACCATGTTTAGGAAAAATTGGCCATTTAAAGTGTTACATGACCCGATTGGTGGATAAATTTATATGCAAGTGGACTTAAAGCGTAATATAGTATTGTTGTTAATTATGAAATACGAAGTAGTTCGTTGACAAACCTATCAAAAAATTTAACTTTATCATCTACAATATTTATTAAGTTTTATACGAAGTCCTAATTATCATATAATGTGCAATATTTGTTTCATTTGAATCCACTAATTTAAAATATCAATTAAGTCCTTTAAATTACTTGTTCTAATAGATATTTTTGCTTCTTTGCATTATGATCTACAATTGTCTTTATATGAATTCTATTCTCATTTTTTCAAAAGAAATTATGCACAGACGAATATACTTTTCATATAAATAAATAGAAAATATTTTAAATACATTTATTAACAGCTATAATATTTATCAACAACTAATAATATATTGACATTTATAGGCTTTAGAACAAAAAGAGAAAAAAAATATTAAACGAGAAACATTCCTTCATCCAAAATTACTTCTTTATACGGTCGTCGCTCTAGTTTTTGTCTCGGATAAATGACAGGGAATGAAAAATTAAGAGACCTGGTATCTACTTTGAGTTTTGGAGTTTTCAGTTTTACTGTAAAGAGTTCTTCTGATAATTTTGTTTTGCAAATAAAGGCGTAAAATGTCTCAGAGTTTAGAGTAAATTCCGGAGTTATCAGTTGCTGTAAAGTCTTAACATATTTTCATCCTCCCCTTTGAATTTACGAGTTCTAAAACAAAAAATTTAATGAAAAAAGTATTGACTCATAGTAAAAAAAATATCTATTCAAAGTAATAATTAAACCTAATACCTTGTATATACGCATTTATATGAAGTGAGATATAATGTGAAATTAGATGCGTTATATTAAATTGTAAAAGCAAAAAGTAAAAATAGGTTCATATAAAGCAATATTTTTTTCTAAATTTTACATCTCGGAAGGCATAAATAATTACATTGCGTAAAACATCTGTATAAGTTCATACGGATCATTTGAAGGAGTGAGTTCAGAATCAGTCAGTGTGATAGATCTATGGTATATAGAAAAATGTACGCAAGAATTGGCATGCCATGGATTAAATTCTTTAGCCCAAATCATTCTAAATTCCTCCAGTTGCTGCGAAATCCAACTATGCCCTTTTGCACTGTGCGCAAATGACTGCTTATTTGGATGTAAGGGGTGAACTAGGGAAGGAGGAAGGCAATGTTCCTTATGATACATGATGGATTGCCTTAACTATGGATGGATTGCCTATGAGTTATTGCGTTTACAAGAATAAGAAAATAATTGTCAACCACTTGATGAATTTATTTCCAATCACATAAGAATATATTATTTATATGATAAACTTTTGCACTTTTTATTATTCATTTGCATGTTTGCATTGTTTTATTCATTCTTTTTACACTAAGAATCATCGTGCTCTCTTCTGCTCTTGCAATCAGATGGACTAATTAGACCTGAAGGAATTTCAAAAAGGTGGATACAAATTTACAAATATCTTTTCAGTAAATTCTATATACTGAAAATTTTTCTTCTAGGTCAAAATTCCTTTGTGTGAGCGATTATGCTCATAGACAGACAGATCGATATAACTTGAAGCTATGTCAAATCCCTGAAGTAGGTTTTTTTAAAGATAAAAATGATTTCGGAGGGAGTTCTTCGTATTTGGGAGAATAAAAATTTTGAAATATCTTTTTTCAGAAATATCTGCATATCATTAAACAACAGACCTTAAATGTACACTTTTATTTAATTACGCTACCAGCAAAAAGTCCCCCAGGGTGATTATTTATAATGGACATCTTAATTTTGTTCTTCACTCTTTCTCCAACGCAAGATTTCCAATTATCAAAAGAGGAAAATTTTGACTTCTATGATAATAGCCCACCCTACAACTTCGGATCTTTATTTCTTAATGAAATTACAGCCTCCCCCCTCTTTTCGACTTATCCTTTCTTTTCCTTACATATTTACATTTTCTTAAGGTTTGTTTCGTTTCTGCCCACTTTTTCAGACAAAGAAGGTTTTTTTGGAAGAGATCTGTAACATTTTGAATCATCGTCAAATAACAAATCAAGTGACATGGTAAGAATATTCCTCTCAAATGTTTAACACCATGCCAGGGAGGGGGAATTTCTATCTCGATCAATTGCACTAGTTTCATACACAAGATAGAGCTACCATGTAATGGGTTCCCAAGAGTGTTTACAAGAAGAACCCTCCTCACCGCTTCACTTCTTTAACACTCAAAAACAAATTCGAACGAAATGAAAATTTCAGCATGACTTAAGGCAAAGGTTTCTACGGAACATCGAAAGTGTGCGCATAGTATTTAAGTATTTTGAAACGTCAAAGAAAATTAAAGTCGATGGGTATGAAGCTTTGTCATTGGTAAGCCCAATGACAAAGTCGACAATTTAAGTCGATTTTCTGCAATGGCCTCTGAGCAACCGAGGGCAGAAGTTTGACATCTAGCTCATATGTAGATGACACACACTCACTTGCTTGCCCAAATCCTTTTTACAGGCGGGATCTTTGACACACTTCATAGATAGGATACATGGAAAACCAAAATCATGTTCGGACCAGGACTCGAACCCAGAATTGCCAGATCACGTAGAAGACGTGCTACCCTTAGGACAAGACTCCGTTCGAAATAAAGTCTCCCATCGATAAAGTACTTTTCCTTGGAAGTATTTGAAATGAAAGGATATGATTAAATGACTGTAAGTACGTAATTCCTTTAGTATAAATACTTTACTACTTCGAGGTTGTTAAAACTTTCAGGTTTAGCGTCGGTTAGTAGAATATTAGTTTAAATCCAATCAAATTTTTAACGTCTTTCTGGAGAAATTTAATTTTTTAAAAATGTCGAATTTTTATTGGTGTTTGGTAAGACATCTTTAATTTTGACTCTAATAGAATATTATTTTGTTTTCTCTTTATTAATTGTGATATACTATATTCGTTTGTTATATTCTTTCATTTCATAATTTTTGGCGTTCAAATCTCGATACTAGTAAACCTTCAATAGGGAATTTAATGAAACTTTTGATAATATAATCCGCTTCCATTTAGACATTTTATTTTGATTCGTATGCACTCGAAAAGAAGACTTTACCTTTGATTTGATTACACTTTAATTTTTATGCAGAAGTAAAACTTTCAATACAGATTTTTAAAATGGGAATGGGATGTATGTCACAGTAATGGCTCATAACGCAATTAATCTAAATGACTAGTATTTTTACGCAACTTTTTAATATCCAAAGGGGGAACTTCTCAATTTTAAATGCATTGATGGGCACATAAATGTATATATAAACTGAGTAATTTTTAGACTATAAATTAGTTTTCTAGTTGTACTGTTAAAAGCTTTTGTTGCAATTTATCCATTCCGGTATAATAAAAAATGTTTATATTTAAACAAGGTGGGTGTTTAGAGTTTTCGTCAACTGTGTTTATTGGAACTTGTATCTGTTAATATTTCGTTGAATAATTGTATATTACTTGCATATCCTGTATTGATATTCTTCGTTATCGTAGTCCTCTAAACAATAATATTCAAAATCTAGATTTGAATTGAAACATCTTGAGTGGTGTTTCAATTTAATAAGGGATGAAGATAACTACTCTGCTTTTAGTTCGATGAAAAGTTGTTAAAGATTAATTGATAATTTTTTGAGAATTTAGCAAGACTCGCACCACGAAGGAGACTTCTTGCAGAACAGTAATTACATTTTCGAATCTTTGACTGGTCAATAATGCTCCTTCATGCATCTTATTCCTTTTGCCATCATATTCCCAAGTAAGGATGTCGGATTATCTTCTCTGAAATGTTCAAACTGGATTTAAATGACGCTTTCTTGAATTCTGCAGTAATTCAATGCAAAATTTAATCTACCGATGCCTTTGGAAGTGATTGGACTTCTTAATGATTCCATTTTGTTCCAGAGATGAAAGGTATAATTCATTTTTATAATCGGGAAAAATCGTAACATCTATGATTTTAGCTGGATCCTCTTGTTTGTGAACACGTGTAACATCACTTTTCAAATATAGTGTACTTTGAGTGTAAAAAAATTATATTCTTAATGTAACAACTGTCCTTGGAGATGGTCACTTATAGTAAAAAACATGTGCTGATAAGAATAAATTCGAATTTCTGCAATATTTATTTAAACTCGTAGCTTAAAGCGTTGAAATACATACTCTCACAAATAGTATTATTTACACTTAAGTTTAGAAGCTTAATTCGTTCACGTATTGTTCTTAAATATCTAATTACCTTATAAAAATAAAAATAAAATGAAGGAAACTTTATTAGAATTGATGCTACTTCTTTAAGATATCTTATTCGATAGTGTTAAATATCAGATTTGGCATTTCATTTGTCTCCAATCATCTGTCGGTTCAGTAATTAGATGATATTTCCACCATTCAGGTGGAAGTTGAGAGAAAATATTCTGATGAAATCAGTTTAAACAGCTTGGGGATTAGAGGGAGTTTCGAGGGCTACGAAAATTTCCCCTCAATCATCGGAATCGGTTATTTTTACTAGATAGCAGATAAGCAAATCCCAATCGTATTCATTTTGACATCTGTAGATGAAATAAAACCCTGTTCTATTCAGAAACTGATAAATGTTTGAGTCTTCAACTACATCCTTTAAACAATTTCAACATCGTAAATGTGAGCTTGCTTAGTGTCCCTTTTTCAAGTCTTGTTTGAATTGAGTTGGAGACGTTTACTTCCCGTTTGCGTTTAGAGAATGCAATCTGTTAAGTGCTTGCATCCAAGGTTGAGGTAAGGATATAACCATCAGCGTTATTTTACCTACTTCGTATTCCGAGGTTTCCGCATCATAACAATGAGCAATTATGAAATGAGCAATCATTAGAATAGAGGATATAAAATAAAATGCAATGCACTATTTATTACTGTGTTAGGTCTCTTCACTTCACTCATTATCCTTTGGCATGAGTAATTTAATTATATGGAAAAAAAAATTAAAAACCTCTAACCGATTACATTAAGTAGATCTTTAATTCTAAATATCTAATTTATATTTTAAATTCGAACAAAGTATGTTTTATGTCACTAACTACATCTATTTTCAGCCTGAAAGGGCGATGAAAATTCCTCAAGGCTATGTACTTCCCAATGCCCCTTTTTCTTGGACAAGAAATATTTTTCAGCTCTTATTTTTTGATAAAGATATCATGGTTAAAGTGTAGCCCGGCGTGCCCCCGAGTTTATCGCCAATATGGTAGCCCAACAGAACTTTCTTACAGTAACCCTAATTCTGTTTTGTTTACTTTTTACAATAGTTGAGTCATTCAGGAACTACAACTGTTTTATAATAAATTTAATATTTAAAATATCGATTTCAGATGATTTACATTTTGCTTATTTAATTTAAAAATTTATTATACAAAGTTTAAAATTAATATTGATTAGAATAACATTTGTTTCATTTTTGGTGTTAATATTTACAAAAAATTTTTCGTTTTCCCATTTTAATTATCACTATGCGAATTCGCAAATCGTCTGCGTTTTCGTATCCAAAGAAGTCTGATATGGAATTATTCGTAGTTCTCCTAATTCTTTTGGTATTCCAACGTTTTTGTTCCCGCGAAATATTATGTATGCAATCGTACAGGAGTGGATGTTTGGTAGTTGGGCTGGTAGGCACTATTTCGAACCTCTGAATGGATGAAGGGGGATTGGAATATTTTATGATGAGGATTGCTTATATTGAGTTGATGAGGTTTGGAAAGAATGCTTTGAGTGTTATGAAGTGTTTATGAAAAGATAAAATAAAGCAAGTAAGTACATTAAATATTAAAAATTCTGTATAATATTAGTTCTTATAACATTTATTCTTTCTTGTAATATTATGCACTATTCCTTAATCCACACCGTCCATTTGCTCAATTTGCTAGCGAAGCTACTGCATTCCCGCTCCGTATGAAAGCGAAGCCCTAGGATGCTTTTTTAAAGTTAAAATATACTGCCCGGTGCCTTCTACAGATGCCGAAGGCATCTGTAGAAGGCACCAGGCAGTATTAAACAAATAATTATAATTAAACATTTTAAATAAAAAGGCGGGAAATGGCAACCGTAACTACTCCGCTGAACAGTTTGTTAATTTTGTCCGCCATCTTTGTTGGCGACTTGGCATTCTTGGTGCAGCAAGGGGCACACTATTCTACACTTTTACCGATTTCATAAATTAGTCTTTTTTTTTCTTTGTTTCAAGAAATTTATAGAATAAACAATCTGAAAACTATTTATTCAAGAATTTTGAAGTGTTTCAAAAATTTTTTAAAAATGTGTAAGGGAACAATTATTTTAATGCATAAGTTTTTAAGAATGCCCACGTAACTTCAAATTCTATCAAATAATAGTTCAATTTTAAGAAAAATTTGATAGATATGAATACATCAATAAAATATTCAGGACTTCTTGGCTTGAAAGGTATTTATCTTCTAAAAATATTCGAGTAGCTCTGTTGAAATACTTTTTCAACTTCTTTGACTTGTATACACTGAAATACAGCAGTTTCACAGAATAAGTGCTACATAATGCCATAATATTATTAAAATTTTATTGATATTGATTATTTCAACGCCATGTAAATCCTTTCAAAATACACTAATACATTTTAAAACGTGTAGAAAAAAGGTGTATATGTAAGTATAATTTATACCTATTTTATCATTAAATCGGAAGAGATACATTTTTTCAACACAATATATTAAACTATGCTTTTTTTTCGTTTTTTTTAGGCAAGTGGAAGAAAATTCCATATTTGTGCAAGGCCGAAATGGCCTGGTAGTAAGGTATCGGCTTCGGAACCAAAAGGTTGCAGGTTCAACACTCGATTCCAACGAAAACCCGTTCTGTAAGGGGATCTTTTTCACGTTAAATCTGTCAGGCCCAGCGTCCTCTCTCTCTCTCTCGTGTGGTGGGGAGAGGGGGTGCCAGCTCAGGTGGTGTCCTCTTCACCTGACCGCGGTTTAAAATTACGAAGTCCGTCCCAATATAGCCCTAGTGAAGCTTCAAAAACGGGACTTTAACGTAACTAAACTAAGTCCATATGCATGTTCTTTTAGGGCCGGTGGTAATGCTTGTCTAACAGGTCTTCCAAATAAACTTTTCCATCCAGATTAAATTGATTTTTTTTATTGCAATTCCTGTAGTTTGGACATGTATTTGATGGACTCAACTTCCCTTCAAATATCTGCTTGGGTTCTTAAGATTTCTAGAATGAGGTGTAAACAAATAAGGAAATCGGAGTAAATTTATGTCAATTTTCATCGTACAACTGAAGAGTTAAGTGGAAGAAAGTTCGCGACATTTTAATGAATTTTAAAAACATTAGCTTTAGAATGTATAAAATACAAGTGCCCCTTTCTAAACCCTTTTTTCATATTGAAATTCGTATTAAATTTTCTATAGAATAGATTATACTATACATATTATATAAAAGATCTGCATATATTATAGAAACTGCCATATTATAGAATAGATCCTACTATATTATGAATGTATCGGTTTTCCAGCTGCCATTTGACAACTTTTTTCACTAAACCCTTTAAACGTGGTGTAAATAAAGATTTCAGTATTATCCCATAGCATCGCATTAACTATATTCTAGAAAACAATTAAAATCAATAGAATCTGATGTACTTTTTAATTAAAATTTTAATACATTTTAGATTCTTTTCTTGAATGTATAATGTAGTGAACGCTCAAAAGATATCGCACTGTATATTCCTAATGTATTTTGATTATGTGAACCCTGTACGTTCCTATAATTTGACTTATTTTCCATATATTCCCAACAGATTCCATCAGGCCCAAGAAACTCTTAGTTGAAAAACTCCTGATCCCTTCATTGGAAAGTGGAACATTCAAGCATTTACTGACTTGGGTCAGTAGAGAGGAAGCAACATTTAAACTCTTCAGTGAGCATAAAAATGCATCTCACTGGAGAGAAGACTTCCAAGTGTTCAAAGTAAATATAATATTTCAAAAGAAAATAAATACGAGAGGAAATATTGTTAATTATCCACGTATCTATATTTTAATTACACCTATAGGTGTTTGCATTTTATTACTGATCAATTTCTTTAAATTTAATTCAATAAATACTTCCATCGGCAAACGATATTCAGATAATCCTTTCTATCGAATATTTCCAACTTTTTCTAAAATTGGAATTTTGAACTAATTTAAAGAAATTTTGAAATGACTTTGAAAATTTTCAGAATTTCCGATTTCTTCACATTATAATGAAAATTGATTGAGAAATTTAAGCCCTTCATTCTTAAATATATGAATAATCTTAATTTAAAAGAAATTCTAAGTCAAATTTTGGAAGACCAGTTCGGTTGAGGTAGTAAAGGAAATTAATATACGTGTAATTCGAATGAAGAGGGAAAAATATCCATAAAAAGAATTCGCTGCCTAGAAATTTATACATCTAAAGAAATGTTTGAAAAAAAAAATCATTTGCTCAAAAAAGCTTAATTGAATATTCACAACTTTTGATTACAAATATTTATTTACTGTTTTTCTCGGTAAACTGTTATAAGCTGTTCTATCTCTCGGTTATTTTCCATGAGTCCACTGAAATTTTTTTATTTATTACCATTGAAATTGACAATAGTTATATTTTTTTGCTGCAGGCAAATTTCATGTCTGAGTTCGTTACTTTTCTAATACTTTTTAACAGGCGTGGGATGTTTTAAAAGGAAGAGAAATGATAGGAAATGGTCTCAAATGTTATTCTGACTGTAAACATGGTTTCATTACAGCTATGCGAAAGCATAGTGGTATAAAATTTGATAGCCTTAGAAAAAACGTGCATTTCCAAATATTCGAGTTTCATTTCGAAAAAAAATCTAAGTATTTAACCTTTTTTTATTAAATTAATAATATACTTGTTGTTAAGGAATCGTAGATTAATATAATTTCAACGTTATTCATAGTTGAAAATTTCAGTAATTTAGAGTTATTGATTTTTCCGATTGTAAATCTGAATGAATTAAAAAAAATCTGTCTGGTTAAAAAAAACCTGTTAAATTAATAAATCTGTTATTCTTGCATCCTCAGAGCCTGAATTTAATTAGCTGCTAACTTCCTAAAATTAAAAAAAACTATGCGATAAGAATTTACGAACATTCAAGTAAACGCCGTCATTTTCCTTCATCTTTATAAAAAGAAATTTAGATATTTTTAAACTGAATTTTATGTATAATTATACTAAAACTAAATTTTTATTACCAAAAATATTTTGGACTTTCAAATCGCAAAATTAAATTTTGATATCTAAAGTACGTATACTAAAAAATCAATCTATAGCTTCAACTAGATATTTATGCTTTAATATAAAGCGAGAATTTATTTTGAATTCAAAGATGCTAACATTGAAGCAAAAGCAGAATTCGATTTTTTAAATCGTCTAATCAACTTGAGTATATAACCAACTCAGTTTTCGTTTAAAGGATGTTTTAATTTTTTGGAAAATTGAAATATTTTATGGAAAATTTTGTGTACCATTTTTTTTTTAGCTCCACCTGAAAATAGCTCCTAAGTAAATCATAAGAATTAAAGGAACCAAATGTAAGTTTTCAATGTCTTGGAGCATATTTCATAATTCAAATTCAATGAAGGCACTAAAATCAATTATAAGCTAAGTTTATATTTTCCCTTCAAGTTTCTTTTTGTGAATAATATGTTAATTTGTCAATATTTTCATCTTTATTTAAAACTAGGCACCTTTCGAGGACTAGCTTGTTAGCAGTAGTTAATCTAAAGTTTCCAATTCAATTTTTACTTCATGTAACTATGTTTTATATTATCCTCATCAGCTTAGCATGCTTATAGTTCAAAATTCGAAGTCCTATGAGTCGTGCTATTAAGAGATACCTTAAGCTGCCTTGTACGATGTATTAAAAATTTTGCAACATCTGTTTCAAATTAAAGTTGATCTAAAAACAGTTGACATGCATTTCATGAAAGTACGATAATATTGTTCGGTACATGGGAACCCTACTTTTCTATCAGCTGCTGTATATTTTTAATTGAAGCGAAGGTGATTAAATTTGAGGCGGTGAATTTATTTTTACTGAAACTGAACTTGTTACTTAAAAATATGTTCTGAAAATCGAATCGTTCAAAATTGTATTTTTATGTGCACTAGAGTATTTTGTTATTCAATAAATTACGCAATTATTCAATAACATTTTCTCCAATTCAACATTAATTTCTGTTTTCCTTTCAAAAGAACTCGAATAATAAGGGTTTCTTTTTGTTTCAGAAAATAAAGGTATTTCTGAATTTTTTATATACATTCCTTTATTCGTAAGCACTCGTATTCAGTGAAAGTTTTACATTTTAACTTATATTTATATTTCAATAAAAGAGCGATGGTGTCCTTAAGTGTCCTTAAAACACAAAGAACTAGAATGACTAAAAGTGTTCAAATATTTAACAAATTCGTTGAAAAATAAACAATTCTTCGCACAAATATCTATTGAACACGAAATTTTAGAAAAGTACAGTTCTGAATTCCAGGAAATAATAGAAAAATAATTTAGAGCTCGGATTTTTCCAAACTTGTTACTTATAAACTATAAAGATATCTTATCCGATAGCATTAAATATCGGATTTGACTATTTATCTCTAATGTGTCGGTTCAGTAATTAGAAGATATTTTCACCATTTAGGGGGAAGTTGGGAGAAAATATCCCTAGGAAGAAATAGTTTAAGCAGCTTGGAGACTACTGGAATTTTCGAAGGCTGCGAGATTTTATTCCTCATCAGAATTGGTTATTTTATCCTACATAACAGGCAAGTTAATCGCAACTATCGTATTAGTTTTGATATTTGACGATAAGAGAAAACGCTGTTCAAAACAGAAAATGATAAATATTTGAGTCTTCAATTGCGACCTTTAAATTTTTCCTCTCTGTGAATGTTCAGTGTTTAGATTAGATTAGCGGCCCTTTTTTTTTTCTTGTCTTATGGACAAGTTTGAATTAAGTTGGAGACCTTTGCATTTAGAGAATGGAGTCGGTTAAGTAGTTGCATCAAAGACGGTGGTAAGGACATGGCTATTAGTGGTATTTGTCTTCTAAACATCCTTAGTATCTTCATGTTACAACAATGAGCAACTATAAAAAGAATAACCAGAATTAACAAAATAAATCATAGTGCACTTTTCATCACTGTTAAATCTGCCCAACTTGGTTCACAATCTTATGCGATTTAAGAAATAGACTATTTCTGGGGACATCATGAGCTGATCAAGGGTTTTCCTTATTTGTTATCATTTACTATTCAATATTTAATTATATACGGAGAGTAAATTGTTCATTGTCACAGAATTGTTTGAGATGAAACCCACTTCTTATTTGGTACCAATTATTTGAATTCTGTATTTGGATTTAATTTTGACTTTGTAGGAATATATTAATTGTGATCTTATTTCTGTCCTTTATTTTCTATTTTTACTGTTATGCTGTAATAACATATTAGATAAAATCAGCTTCAGACTATTGTTAGAATGTGCTTTGTTGCCCAACGATTTTAAACTCCGCTTGGACCTAACGGCCTTATTTGCTATGTAATTTTCCAATTGATATTTCACCGACTTTATTTGGATGATACATGAGATTTTATTTTTTATTGCAAAGGGAAAACGAATAAATATGAAGTATTAAGAGAGATAATCTTCAAGACGGTAATAAACTTTCATTTTTAGGAATAATGAATTAATATTTTAGGTAATGTATGATTTCGACATCTAATAATGATTTCATGAGAATTGAACAAAAGATCCTATTAACAATGTAAAATCTATACCATTTAATTATTTTGTATTGTATTCCGTTTTGTTGTAATACTTTCGATATAAAATCTGTTCATTGCTACCCAATTAGATTAAGGATTAGAAAACCTAACATAATCAAACTTTTCCACAATAAATATCACGAGAGAATGTTTGCCTTATTAGTCAAATTAAAATTTACTGATGTTATTGAAGTTGCACTTGGTATAAAATACTGAAACCTCTGGCATACGTTAGTGCGATCTTTGTTATTTACGAGACTTACAAAGGAAGAATCTTCATTGGAATATAAGCTTCAAAAGGGAAATTTCAATTCATGCATTATACTTTTAGCTTAATTATTCGATTTTACCTTGCATGGCTTGATTGCTTGAGGCAAAAATTCATAATTTTACTTGTAATTTTTGCATCTCGAAGTTTACAATGAAACTATCCATAAATACTTAGATGGAATTTTTTTTCAAAAGAAGAAATGTAAATTTATAAACTTAGATTCGTTTTTAAACTATATCTATGTAGTTTATTTTAAAAACGATTTATTATATTTTATATTCAGGTTTGAAATTTTAATCTATTATTCAAAGAAATAATCGTGTGCCTAAAAAAATTTGGTTAACTTCATCAAGTGCGTGTAAAATTGTGTTCTCTTAAACGATGAAAAACACGAATGTGAAAATACTGAACCATTTTTTAAATTCAGGATTGAAAGTGATTTTTATACTATATACCATCTTAAAGTATTAACCTGATGCCACTATACAAGCATTATTAAAATTATGTATAATGTGTCCCGAATTTCGGTACATAATAAACGCACATCTTTTGAAATTTGTATATGACCGTGAAACTGCGTTTTTATCGTAATATTCAATTATATTTGAATATTACGAAACTATGATGCTTTGAATGTAGTTTTAATAATGCTTAATTTTTGCATTCATTTCTTGCAGGATTCCAGATGCCAAGAAGTGTTATTTCTCTAGATTGTTATACTGCAAGAACCTCCTTTCTCTGTATATTGTGATGTTCTCTTTTCCCTCAGATGGTTAAGGCATTCAGACCATATGTAACGCCTCCAGTTTTCCCACACTTAGTGAAGTACATGCCGGCAGCCAGATATGGATAGCAGCAAATGACCAGATACGAGAGCTCCTAGAGCAAAAAGATTCATAAGTGGGAACACATATGTGCCCCCCCCCTGGCGTTTAAAAAAGGTAGATCATGTCATAAAGGGAGAAGTACTTGAAAACGTCCAGATGCTAAATTCTCTTTAGGAAGAGACTGCAAGTCAATGAGAAACGATTAATCGTCAGCAACTTTTGTTATTAAGTCGAATAATTATTGTAGAATTCTGGTGCACTTCAGCCAGTGTTAATTACGAATCTACTATAATTAACATATGCTCAATAGATGAGCGACCACAAATCCTTAAGACACCATCTCTATCCGGTTTAGACCATTGAAGAAATGTTACTTTACTGCTATCGGATAATAGAAGCTGAAATTAACCAATCGTGATTAAAATGAGGTATTTTCCTTCCGGGTGTTAAGGTCTCGGCTTTCGAACCGAAGGGCCGCAGGTTCCATTTAGCAGATTCCACAGAAGAATCGTCGTGTGTGGAGAGGAGGTCCGGTGCACGGTAAATCTGTCGGGTCAAACGTCCTAACGCTGGTATAGTGTGGAAAGGGGGCTGCTAATTCAGGCTTCGTCCTGGTCATCTGATCGCTGTTCAAAAATTATGAGGTCCGTCTAGAAATGGCCTTGTGTTGCTTTACAACGGGACGTTAATATAACTAAACTGAAAACCTTCGATAGAAAAGGAATTTGAATTTTGAAATAAGTCGATACAGATAAGTCACTCCTAATTTTTGTGGATAAGTGAGACTTGGGCTTCTGTGTTAGGATCTACTTTATAAAGATCGGTGTATTACTAGAGTGGCTCTGGAGTAGTCACTTTGAATTATTAGAGGTTTTTTCAACTTGGTCCCCTAATAAAATCCCTGAATATTTCTTGACTGAGCTGTTATTTTATCATTTGTAAATATTAACTTAGATGAAAACTAGCAGTTTTGGCAAAAATATATAAAATTGCAAATGAAACAATTTTGATAAGCTATTCTTATTTGATCAGTCTTGATCAATGTTACAATATATTTCTAAATTTTAATTATTTTTACATTATATTATGTTAATGTTTATTCCTTTTCTATGTATTCTTTAAAACTATTTGATGTTATAATAAATTTTTGCTAGCATTTAAAACTTGTCGTTTTATTTTGTTGCATTCTTTTTCATATGTACTTCCCACGATTCGATTTTATCATTCTTGTTTAAATGGTTTTCCTTCGATTTAGAATACTCGGATTTTTTCTTGCTTATTATGAAATTCTTATACAGAAATTTATTGAATTTATATCGGGATGGAATAAGAGAATTTACATTCATAAATCGAAAGATGTATTAATGAAAAATTTGAATCCATGGGAATGGAAGGCAGTCAACCCTTCAAAAAATTTGGTTTAATGCTTGTATATTGTTACGCTCGTATTTTAAACGTAGAATTACAAAGAACCTGGAAGATTGTGTTGTGACGATTTCTAAACGTAACTGGAAAATTTCAGCGGGGAAATTGGATATATATGTCACACGATGAACCTTACACCATATACGAAATGCAAGGCATTTTAAAGCAAGGTTGATGACAATGTCAAATATTATAACCTAACAGTATCCGCACAGCATTGCCCGTGGCAGAACATCCGAGAGGGAAAGTTAGCTGTAAAATTTAGTATGATTTATTCTGTATCTGCAATGCAGTGCAGGTTAGAGATGGTTGCTTCGCGCAATAGAAGATGCTCCTTTTTGAAGTGCGAACATTCTTTCGCTGATATCTGGTAATCAAATGATACTTTCATCTGCATTTTCATTATAACGCAACAAGATTTCGGCATTGAATATGCTTTAACCAAGGTGATATTTCCTTTTTGATGCTATGCGGTGGGAGCGCGATCAGTTTTGAATAGCTATTCAAAATCTGATATATTTAAAGAAGTGAATAAGCATAGCACAGCTCTTGCTTTTGTTTTTTGTGGTTTTCGCACATGCGCGGATAAGGGCAAAGACGGATTTTGCCGTTTTACGCATCGCGATTTGTAGTAGGAAAACTTAAATCGCAGTTTTTTATTTTGATTTTGCTACTATACTGTAATCTACTGTTATTAATGTACTATACGATTATATACTATAATCTTCCAATAAACTCCCTACTTAAGGTACAAATATAAATCTTGGCAGTCGAGTTTTTCTCTATCATACATATATACGAATTCAGGAGACTTCATTTTATATTGTGTATTCTTGGGATTTCAACAGTCAAATTCAATAAAGTCTGATTTTCGTCACAAAGAATAGAGCATACATCTGACATGTTTATCTGGTATATTTCAAATTAAAGGAAGCAAAACAAAGATGCTATTATCCTATATATTTACTCTTTTTGTATTATCTGGTGCAACATCCAGTGCACATAGTTGAGAATATCATTTCATAATAAATATTTGTTCTTTAAGCTTAAAACTCCTTACAATTGATTGAAAATAACACAAACTTGCTTCATTATATTTAAACGACAGATATATTCGTAATTAAATGAATTCACAGATTTGAAGTATCTTCACAAAAGAACGTTAAAAATAAAATATAATTCTTACAAATTTATGAGTTGGGATTAAAAGCCAATGGAATAACAGAACTTCAAACCCTCCAGTGAAAAATGCTACTCGCCATTTGACAAAAAAATAGCCTTTTTCATTTATACATTTTGCAGAATGTTACTGTCATTAATTAAATAATATCATTAATTAACTAGCTTTAATTTTAGAATTTTGATGAAATGCATAAAACTATTTTTCTTCTATGTGAATATTTGTAATTTTGAATTTTGTAATTCTTTTAAAAAAAAGCATGCCTTTATACATTTTTAGGCTTAAAAGCTGAATATTTTACATCCAATCGAAACGAAAAACCGAATTTTCTAATTTTTTTTCTAATATTCAAGAATTTCAAAGTATTTTAATCCAATGGAACATTGTAACTTATTTTGTTTAGTTTTTATAGTTACAGGTATTTAAAACCTTTCTCCTTTTGTTCTAGGTAACCAAAAGGATGTAACCCCCGATCCCATTGTATAGTTAATTTCGTTAAATAAACTTCAATCAAGCTAAAATTTCATATCGTATTATGTGAAACTATTACATATAATGACAAAATACTAAACACATAATTCTATCTAAAGTCCATCAGTCTGATGCAAGAGTTATTTCTCCATTTATAAAAAGTTCTGTTTGTCATTGGTAATACGTATTTTAAACTTCTGTAGTACTCAAAAGGTTATCAAAGGTAAAATCATCAATACTAAATTAATATTTGCAATAGCGCGTTGGAGTTGAAATCTTGAAAAGAACACTATCTAGAAAAAAACTCTTGATTCCTTTTGTATTTCTTGATAATAATTGGCAAAGAAACTTGCCTTTCAAAAGTAAAAGTCCTGACAGACCAATTGATCGTTTTTAAGGAAGATGAATCGGTGTTTTTAATGACAAAGTAGTGTTACCATGCAAAAAGCTGTAAAGCGTTTTTCGCATGTGATAGCATAAAGTATGGTCTGCTCCTGTTCGGAATATGCATGAAACATAAAACATAAACAGTGAATAAAAACTTAAGTAATCATTCCGTAGGTGGGAGGACGAACAAAGGACACAGGAATGCACAAGAGAAAACTAATCACCCCGAAAATCTGCAGCATCCCCTAAAACAATGATCATAGTAAGGTATTTTAATTCCCACTTTTTTCTATGCTTGCTTGAGCATTGGCTACTGATTACAAATATTAATTTTTATAATCCTTATCAATTGGTTCTGACTGTATCTTTTGGGTGTTTTGAAGACATCCATATCTGAAGGTCATATCTTTTAATGAAATGAGACATTTATTACGTGGTATTATTTCAAATTTGGAAACAAAGTCGAGTTGATGAGCATCAGCAGAATATGAATTGTTTTTTTTTTCTTTCTTTTTTACATATAAACTCTCCTGCCTTGCTTGTTGTTTTCATGTTTATGCATACATTTTTATACTTTTCAAAAATACTTTTCTCCTGAGTTTCGATGCTGATCGAATGGTGCCTCGACAATCGAGCGACAACTTTCTTGACAATCGAGTATCCCATTGTCATCAATCTTTCATGGCAATCAGAAATCTATCCCAATAATATTTTGCATTTCGGTTAAAAAGCAACAAAATAAGTATAAAGCAGGTAAAAGGAGAATAGAAATTATTTTGAAAAATATTAAATGCACATTTTTCAGATTTTTTTGATTTTGTCTTCTTAAAATAGATGGTTCTCATTTCCTAATCTTTCTTATATTGAAAAAGAATTGTTGCATACATTCATTGTTTCAAATGTGCAACATTTTAGGCTTTCTTTAAAAACATCTCTCATCTTATTAATCAAATATATTTTTTGAGGAATCATTATAGTTTGTTTTTACAATAAGTACATTTAATAGCAGTTTTCTAATCTATAAATGGCTTCTACGTAATCCTTTTTATATGGCATTCAATAGTTCGAATTTCATTACTAAAATAAATTGGAATAATATATTTCGAAGCAAAAGCGTTTCAGTATTAAATATAATTTTTGTGAAGTTTTTATTAGCTATAATCTAAAATAGCTTATTTCTTTCAATTGCCCGTATTATTCGTAATTACCTAAACACTGAAATTTTCTAAAAGTTTGAATTTAGAAAATTATTTTATAAGTGCAGTTACTCTCCATAGTACTTGTTATTCATGTTTCAATTATTTCGGAATTAGTATTTTAACTTCTGTTCTATTTCGGGAATTGCAAGTTTTATTAAAGCAACTTTATTATTAAAATATAATCTGCGAAATATATTAAATCTCTAACTAAGAATTTTTAACTTTTTCAGCCAAAATTATACTTAAAATAAAAACAAAAATTTACGCTAACCAAATACTTTTTTTCGCATTCTCTTGCATATAAAAATCAAACATTTTTTTTAACGTTTTGCATCGTTTTATTGTACAATCAATCATAATCACAAAAAGAAATTATCCCTTTTGAACAGTTGGCACCAAAATCAGAAGTTTGCGATTTTCTTTTAAAGGCCATTTTTCAAGTTTCTTTTATCGCTCCTTTTGATATTTTAATTGCTATGGTAAGCCCACAAGGTGAGTCAAATAAATACGCGGAAAACATGTGGCCGGATGTGGCTCAAATGTTTCACTAATCAGCACATTTAGTAAGAGAACCTATTAGCCTGAATGATAGATAAATGGTCCTTGTTGCAGTAACTAAGTTTCTTGTTCCTATCTTAAATGCAAGCACACTCAATATACAATTCTTATCTTCTTTATATCCTTCACAAAAGGTCACTTTAGTCGTAGCGATTTTAGCGATCTATTAACTGAATAGAAATGTTTAACGCCCATTGCGATATTATGGTGCCGGCTGCCTTTCTCATTTCCATTCAAAAGGCTCATATCTTTACCATATGGTCAAAAAGTTGTATGAATGACTGTGGAGATAAATATTACGCTAATTATCTTAAACAAGAGCTCAACGAAAAGCTGTTTTCCAACGTGATTATCATGTTTTGGCATTCTGTGATTCTGTTTAGTTGCAGATATAAGTTGATTAGAGCAGTAGCATTTCGAATTAAAGTTTATTAGTACTTATGAGGAAAAATATCTTTATCCAAAAAATCAAACGAAAGTGGAACCTTTTACGAGATATATCTGAGTATAATTATATTTAATAGATTGCAAAAAAAAATATTTTGTAAAGTTCAGCAAATTTAGAAAAGAAATTGCAAAGATTTAAAATTTTTTAAATTAAAATTCTCTTAATAAGATAGGTGTATAACATTGATACTTGTACGGAATTACGATTCGAAAGAAAGAAAGAATGAAAAAAAATTTTTCAATTCGCTAAAACTAAATTAAGTTATTTTAATTCTTTTATTTTAATATCTTACTGCTGTCTAAAGAGTTTGGGTCCATGGTATAAATATTATTTTTTGTAAATCTTCCTGAACATTTTTGCAATAAGTATCTTTTATATTGTTGCATGCTAGGTTTAAATATTATACTCAAAATTAATCTCGAAATTATGTTCCAATGGATGTGTTTTTCGAAGCAACACCTGAAAAATGCATTATATTAGACAAACGAATTTTTGCATGGAGTCGTTCTGTCAAAATTTCAGAACCCTCCCTCACCAACCCGAACTCCATCTACATTCAACAAGTGATCGAAAATTCAAAGATCATGAGACGCTCAGGTATGACATCAGGTTTAAACGATAAATGCCCCCCCCCTCCGAAAACAGTGTGCTTAAAACGTTAATGCAAACGAGAATACTATGCGTCCTAACGAAAGATGATATAATCTCAAGCATAAAGCATATTTACTTTCGCTACGCCACTTTAAAAAAGAAGACAGTTTGAAAATGGAATAAGGAAGATCTGAAATCAGCATTTTTTTTTTTAAATATTTGCATGTATGAATATAATAGTAGTAACAGGAACTAACGATATATGCATATTTGAATATTGTGCCTAAGAAATTCTTTAAAAATGTAAATATCAGAATAAAGTTTCTTTGTTCGAATATTTTATAATCAAATTCATTGCAGGTCAATTATTTCTTGTTAAGTTATTTATTAGCATTATTATAAGGCGCGCATAGATAAAGTTATGAATTATGAAGTCAAATAAAGAATTTTCCATAATCTTAAACACATTTTTCGTGCAACAGTATTCTGCACTTTCAAATATTCTATAATATCGTTGTAACCTTTACAGATAAAAATTTCTGACTATGCCTATACCGAATTTCTGTCATAATTTGGTGAATGGAACATTTTCATTTATGACGACTGACCACACTGATTACTCAATTTTTTTGGTAAGTATTTTTTAAAAATTCGAAACATTTGATTATATTCCTCATTTGCATTCATAAAAGTCCTTTTATCCTCGTTTTAAGGGATGCCAATTGGTTGCCCATTCGATTGGTGAAGCATTCTGAGTTTCATGGATTGATACTTCAGGCTTTCCTATGGTTAAAAGGAGGTAAAAAGTTGAGTTAATTTAGGTCTGCGTTTCTTTCTGCATACTTAATTCAATAAAAATGTAACAATACTCAACATAGATGTTATGTTATTTTAAACCCATTAATAAAAGGGCCTTAATATATTGATTTTCTACTCAATTCGCAGAAATAGGAATGCTGCGCCTTTGCAGATGTCATGTTTATAAGGCAAGAGATTGTTTATGCCATAATAAATTCATTTACTTAAAGTGTTCAAAGAAGTGTACAAGGCTGAATTTAACAACAGGAAACCTGAAATACCAAGCTCTACATTTCATCTTTCATATACTCTGCCTTAAAGATTACGACTGAAAACATTCCTGATTGAGGGGATAATTTTTCTTTTCATACATAACAAGCAACCATACTCAATTTCTTTTCGTTTAGAAATATAAATTTGCTTAGTATTAATGACATTCTTTCCATCTTTTCAACTTCTTTCATTCTACAAGTTCAAGATATAATTAATGATTTAGTATTTTATCAATCATTAAATTCAAAATTAGACTTAAGAAACAGAAACGAGCTTTGCTGTAAATCTGTTGTGTCTGCATAGACCGATGCCAAATAAAGCAATCATACCATGCATTTATACACCAATTATCTCGTTGAAAGGAATCGGATGTTAAAGCGAATACGCAGTTCGGTCGAAGATAGCGATGAGTTTAGCAATGCTATAACGAAACAAAGAGAAGGTTTTGGTGACATTAAAAAACAAAGTATTTTGGGGAAGATATCCGAAATACTTATCCACCTAAAATAAATTCTTTCAGATTTTTCCGTTTTTCTGAAATCTGTTTCCATATTTTTTACATTTGAAAATTATAATTTATACAACAGAAAATTAAGAAATGAAAGTAATACAAACCAACTCCTTACATTTGTTGGATATTCACATTAAAGAATTCAAAACTAAAAAATAATAATAAGCTTAAATCTATTGTAATCACTATTTTTGTTATAGATGTAATTGTTTTTGGATTTTATCTAATAACTAGTAAATTTTTAAAAATACAAAAGGAAATGGAAATGCTTTCATAGGTAATGAAAGATTACACTAACAATATAATTCAGAGTGTAACAATTTAATTCTATATAGATGAATTATTCAATAGCTAAGCAATTCCAATCAGCGACAGATATAATTGTTAAACAATGAACTGCTCTAAAATTTACGAACAGCTGCCACATATTTTCCCGAGCATGATCTATGCAACGGCTGTATTCATGTTAAACGAATCTGTGAAATCTAATATTAAATGCATGGCTGTGACCAGGTTTAAAAGAGAGATCACTGTAGCAATGCTTTCTTATGAATTTTAATCTGAATACATTTTTAATGAATATATGGTGTGTATAATTGTCTAAACTAATAACACACAATAAGAGATCTTACTAGGATATTAGGGAACTTGAGGTGCTCATATTCCATCTTCATTAAGTTGTAGTACCAAGAAACTTCATCGGTCCTCAATTGAAGCCTGTGTTGACTCATTTAGAGATAAATTTAACGTTGGTGATGAATCATTCAGATATCTCATTTCTCCGACACTATTCACATTTAATTTTAATTTATAACATGGAATGATTATTAGTCTCGTTAAACCATTTGACAGGCTCAAGTCGAGTCTGACTCGACATTCTCAAATATGTAAAGTTTTCAAATTCTTCCGAAATAATTGTTAAAAAGGCTATACAATAGCAAAAACTCTTGTTAAGTTATAGGATACACTAACAGCCATTATTTTCTGGGAAACGGGGAGATTTAATTAAATATTTTACTTTTAAATGATATTTATAATTTCATTTCCTCGTTTCCTCCAAGAAAGTTTTAAAATTAACTATGACAAAAATCTTGCAATTTTAGCATCGATTTGTTCTGCTCATTATATATCCTTATAAATCAAAATAGAAACAACTTTCAGGGTAAATTTTCCTGTCAAGATAATTGAATGATTTGACAAATTAAATCGTTAAAAAATGGAGATCACTTGAGAACATTATGTCTTTATTAAAACCGTAAATATCCGGTTTAACTTTGAAACACACATATTAAACAGAATCCGTTCGCTTGACAAAATGGAAGAGAGCGTACGAGATTTAATATTTGATAAAACAATTTGAATAGTTTCCCTTCCAAGGCAACATTGTAATCTATCAATGGAAATTTACGTTAGACCGATCAAATGAGTTGCGTAACAAAACAATTAATTTATTTACAACCTTAAGTATGTTATGTGTAAATTATTTACAAAATTCAAACAGTTGGAAGTTCATAATAAAATAGGAGAATTACAAAAGAAAACGATTGCAGGCCGTTAGTTCAAACGGCTATTCCAGAAATCCACCAATCTTTAGCGGATGGATGGGAACTCAGAAAATCACACGAAGTTTTTTGCGAAATCAGGAATACTTTCGAACATCCCCACCTCTCTGCCTCCTCAAACGGTTCTCGTTGCTCTTTTCTTAATAAATATCGCATTTTCTTTTCATGAGATATTAGCTTCTGAGTTTCTCTTTCTTGGACTTGAATTCCTTTTCTTCAAATAATTGCTCAACAAGGTCCTCTGTCAATCGTGGGAATGTCTTAATGAATCATTTTGTAGCCGACTCTTCCCTCAGAAATGTTAGTCATATTCTACTCTGCTAACACCGGCTAATGACTTTGAGACTTAGTAACAATATTTGCTGGTGATTATTCCTAGAAAATGAGGAATCCATTTATGATGAGAAAAAAGTTGAACTTCTGTAGGGTTTTCAATTGCTTCTTACTTGGATATGATGGATCTCTCCGAAATAGCAAAACACAAATATGTGGTCCTTTAATAATGTGCAAAGAAATTAATCAGTCTAAGAACACAAAGTGCAGTATTTTTTTTTCTTTTTTTACTAATTGTATGTGCACATGTTCACATAAAAAAAGAAACAGTACATCATCAGACGTACACATCAAAAAAGCATTCATTGTGCTCGAAATCCAAAAGTAAAGTTGAACCTCCTAGAACGTCAGATACTTACGGCATAGGGGGTGGTTCTCGCCACCTTGTAGAATGCACGAAAATGGGAGGGCCTTTGTCACCTTCCATTGACGATTGAATACTTCTTTAAGGAGAGATTGTATGTGGCCAGTGATGGCCCTTAGGATTCAATCCCAATTCTCACCAGTGCTGCTAAAGCGGTGGTTCTGTTATTCAATATTATCGTCGTGGGCATTCGGGCGAGTAGGACAGTTAGTGTTCCGATTTTCCAAAAATCGATGGACTTGAAAATGAGTTTGAAAACTCATTTAACTCCGAGATATGCCAATTCTAACTCTCTTGTTTACATAAATGACAGATCTAATGTCATTATTTCATTGTTGTGGTTAGAATGAATTATAAACACCCGGTTTCAACGAGTTCTATTAAATATCCTTGATATTTCATTTAATATACATAATTATACCCTTCCTGATTAAAATAAATTGTCCTTAAGAAAGTTGCGTTTACCTTGGGTTTGTAATTTAATTTAGAATGACTAATTTCATGTAAGTTTACATGATATATTTGTGAATTACTAGGATACCTTATGATCAAGATACCTTTTAAAGCATTTTGAGATATTATTTAAATTTGAAAAAATATACATTAGATTTGTTTTAAAAATAGGAAAAACATTTCAATGATAAACATGGTGCGATTGATGAAGTCCAAGATTTTAAAAGCCTAGACACGAAGAAATGCCAATTCAATTTATTTTCCTCGACATCAACAAAAATATATACACTGATGGAAAAAAAATCCCAACACTAGGAAGGAGCTGTGCTAGATAAACGAAATTTGGTAGGCGTGTTTATACATCTAAAATATGACGTCGATTCAAATTTCGTGTGTGTTGTAAGTGTGGCGCTAGTAGCGACACTATGAACATGCAAATGAGGTTTGCTTTAAATAAGTTCTGTAAGGTTCGTGATCGTTATTTACAGTTGAGATTTAACGTAGTGGGTTAATGCTAGTTAAGGATGCCTCTGAGAAGACGAAGAAGCCATTATCAACAGCTCACTGAGTTAGAACGAGGTCGTGTTGTATGGCTACGAGAAGGTGCTTTTTTTTCCGCGATATTGCTGAAAGACTTGGCAGGAATGTATCCACTGTGCATGAGTATTGGCGGCAGTGGTCAAGGGAAGGTACTACATCAAGAAGACCAGGTTCCGGGAGGAAACGTGGCACTATTTAGAGGGAAGACCGTCATATTCGCCGTATGGCTGTGGCTAATCGTACTGCGTCTGCAGCTGAAATTCGAGCTGCAGTTGGCACAACAGTGACACAAAGAACTGTTACAAATCGGTTACTTCAAGGACAGCTCCGATGCAGACGCCATGTACAGTGCATTCCACGGACTCCAAACCACTGCCATTTGCGACGTGAGTTGTGTCAAGCTAGAGCTCATTGGAAGACGGATTGGAGATCGGTTGTGTTTTCTGATGAAAGCCGGTTCTGCCCTGGTCGCAGTGATACCCGTTTGTTGGTTAGAAGGAGGCCAGATGAACGCCTGCTAGTGACCTGTCTGCGGTCTAGACACACAGGGCCTACTCCTGGAGTTATGGTTTCGGGAGCAATTTCGTATGACAGCAGGAGCACTCTCGTGGTTACCCCACGCACCCTGACTGCAAATTTGTACGTCAGTCTAGTGATACAACCTGTTGTGCTGCCATTCACGAACAGCATTCAAGGGGGTGTTTTCCAACAGGATAACACTCGCCCTCATACTGCTGTTGTAACCCAACATGCTCTATAGAGAGTCGACAGGTTGCCTTGCCCTGCTAGATCACCAGATCTTTCTCCAATCGAGCACGTATGGGACATCATTGGACGACAACTCCAGCGTCATATACAACCAGCATTAACCGTCCCTGCATTGACTGAACAAGTTCAACAGGCATGGTACTTCATCCCACAAACTGATATCTGACACCTGTACGACACAATGCATGCACGTTTGCATGCTTGCATTCAAAATTCTGGGGGTTACACCGGTTACTAATGTACCAACATTTCACATTTGAAATGACTCTTCTATCCAATTTCTCTACATGTGATCTTGAAACTTTAATAAATTAAATATGTTATTTAGACAAACTTATTCCTAAAATTTCATTACTGTACAATAATTTTTTCTTGGTGGTGGGAGTTTTTTCTCATCAGTGTATAATGATGGTCTGTTGAGAGGAAATACTTTGAATATAGGAATGTTCCATAATTATTGAGATTTCCTCTTTTGGACCTAATGTGCAGTAAGAAATATTCTTTAATTGCCAATGAATGTTTTTAATCTAAAATTGTCTATTAAATTACTTTAAATTAAGAATTAGTGTTGAACATATCATGAACGTTGATAACACTAGGGAAAATAATTTTTTAATTATTTCATTAACATTGATTTGTTTTGCATTTAATTGGATCAAATGTAATAATGACAGTATATCAAATAGTTCAGATTTTTATCCAGCATAAATTTAAAATTCTGCAGAATTTGTCATCGAGTGTCTTAAATTCAATTCTTGCATGTTCCATTATACCTTTTAATTTATCTCCATTTCCAAATAAATTTATCCATATTTGATTCAATATTTCTAAATCCTATTACATCTCGGAATAGTTTTGAACAATAAGATAAATAAATTTTATATTATCGAGGATTTCTTGAAGTCTAATAAAGATTATGGTTTTATTATTGTTTATGAATGCCATCGAAAAACATTCATAGACAGTAAATGAGCCAAAATTAATAATAAACACATTTATATCAAATGTTCAAAATAAAGAAATTTAATAGCGAAACAAATTTAAAATCTCGATCTAGAAATTACATATTCACAATGATAGTGTGCGACAATTCTGAAAAGATAATTTCAGAAAGAATGGAGCAGTTTTAAGCACTTTATCTTTAATTTTAGAATTATTTAACAAATTCAAGGTTAAACAAACCGATGGAAATCTGAAATTAAATGCTCTAAGCTAAAGTACATGTTTAAATTTTAAGTTGTACATATGAAAACTGACGCAAATTTTGATAAATTGTTTACTAAGATCGGTGCTAAACAAAATTCAAAATGGCCATTGTTTCATTCTCCGTAATTTCATAATTTTTTATACCCAATTTTCGTTTTTGACACTAATTTTACAAATAATGTTGCAGTTTGAGTAAAGTTTATTTTCATTGATTTAACAATTTGCATTCCATACGCAGGAATAAGGATCTAATTTTTTTAGTATCATTGTTAGGACATTTAATCATTTCCCTCATGGGCTTTTGCAAATTTACTTCAATCTGGTCTGCTCAGAGGTCACTTATATCTACAAAGACGCCGAAGCAACACAAATCATTTTTATTATCACATACATGAAATAAATTTATTTTTGCATCTTTTAATTGTTACGAACATATATTACTCTAATTCATTGGATTCGCTTGTAGTGGGTTATGATTACAAAAATCAACAGACATCTGTAACAAATAATATTTATTGACAAGAACACAGAAGAAAAATGCGCAGAATAGATCTACGCAAGTAATAAGCAGCAGAACCTAAGTAGCACAACGATGACAAGCAGCTCGTAGTAACCAGGGAGGGATCTCACTCACTAGTCGAGCTTAACTCGAACGATGGCACTACAATTCAGTACCATGGCTTTTTACAATATCCCTGATACTTCAGAGAACTATCACCTTAAATCGCGTCTTAATGGGCCCATCTCCATAATTCTTGATGGCTCTAGTATCATCCGTTTTGGTGCCAAAATAATTTCCAATAACTCTTTTCACGTTACAAATCCTTTCCCGACAAATGCGGCTGGAGACTGGTAGCCTTTTATAGTCCCGGAGGCTGGCAGAGAAGTTTCTAGAACAAATAGGTGTATCACCATTTCTATTGGCTCAATCACCAAGATTCCAATTTTATCCATTTTGTCGCCAAAGTTGCCAAGTTTATTGTCAAGCGCTGGAATAACCGACTCGGCAACTGATCAGCAGGCAACAGCAAAAGATCGTGAGACGGTCTTTCCAGTGATTGAACTAATCATGCTGGGAAGCAACATTGCATTTCCATCATGCTGTTAGAAATCTGTAGAGGATGCTGGAATTAACTCGATATTACAGGAATATCCTCCAGGAAAGTTACGATTATGCCTACAAAGAAGGAATAAATATTATTGATAAGCAACGAAAGTTTTACTATATTGTCACGAAGGTACAAAATAGAAAAAAAAAATAGCAAGTTGGAGGAATATACCAAGTTTATGGATTTGAAGCAATTCGTAGCGTGCAGGCGAAGAACCGATCCCACTGCTTCTGGAACTCCGAATTTATACCTTTACAGAACACTCAGGAATTATGAAGAAATTTATAGAAAATTCTTAAATCATTTAAATTTATTATTCATTTGCTAAAATCCATCTTTTAATGTAATGCAACTTGCTTTTGATTTGAACACCAACGTTGTGCTTCGCAAACTCGTACTTTATCGCTCGGTCGTATTAACCATGTACAGATATTTTTCGAAACAATATACACAATTCTCAAAATTAATCCTTAAAAAGGGAGAATGTGGAGTGTACACATGACTTAACACATTCTAAACAAACAAATCTTAATGATTAAAGCATTCGCCCTCTTCTGTCGTATCAATGCATAATATTACATTAAAATATTCTGCCTAAATTGACAAACAATTCTCAGACATTTTGCAATTTGCCGAAATATCAAAGAAAAAAAAGGGATTTTCGGTTGTGCAATTTTATCTATATGAAAAGAGCATTTTAGAAGTTCTTTTCGAGATTCACATTTTGAATTCAACGATTCATTTTTGAATTTATTCACTTCCAAACTGTAGTTCTTAATTTTTGCACCTAAATTTGTCTTGCATCTTTATTATGCCTATTATCACAATCGGCTAACATAATTCTGTCTTGACGTAAGCTGAAGCTATTCATATTCCTTGAATGGGGTTTGGCGAGAAAACTTTTCTTAATTTAGCAACAAAATTACTTGAGCGTTACTTGATCTTAATTGATGAAAACTACGTTTAAATCATAGGGTTTAGTTACATCACTGTCCCTTTATAAAACACTATTTTCAGACCAACAATTTTGAACCGCGGTCAAACGACGAGGACAAGAACCGAGCTGACACCTCTATGCATTTTTATCTAGTTACTCGGGACATGTTCTTTAGAGATCAAAATTAAAATCTGCCATCTATTACAGGTGCCTTTCTTGCACACTAAACACATCATAGAAGTCATTTTCCGCGATTATAGTTGCGAAAAGACCATTTACTTGAGGGGAGATCAATATTTTTATTCATATAATCCCCTTTCTTGAAATATCAGGTTTAGAAGATAAACGAAATTTGGAATATTAGATAATTTCCAAAGTTTTGAAAACATTTTCAGTAGTCGTCACCTAGGTGTTAAATTTTAAAAAATTTGTAAAAGTACAATGCAAAATTTGTACACAAAATTCGAGTAAAAAGTGAATGCAGTAACTAGAATAAGCAACATGCATTTTATAGTATTGATTTCTTTAGATCATGGCTATAAATTTCAAGAATTCAAATTTTCCGAGTCGTTTCTATATTCACGAGAAGTAAAAGTATATTTGTTACATCCTTCAAGAAAAAATGCGGAAGTTATATACCATCTTGACCAAGATTTCATAAATCAGAATTTTAAAATTTCAATAAAATTCAGATAGAAACCTCAGCTTCAAAAAGATGCGAGATCTATGTAAAATTGGATACATATTTTGTATTTATCTGGAATTAATATTTCTACAAAACTTCTAATTTAATAATTAATGAAAGGAGAGAATTCTTTAAAAATACCATTCTTACAGACAAGTATGAGAGTAAAATCACTTAACCAAGAAGGAAAAACCGTTTGGCAAAGATGATGCGCAATGATTAAAAAGCTATTTAAAGAAACGTTCGATAAGCAATATAACATTCAAGTTATAGACACTTGGTTGAGTAACAATATTTGATCGGGGTTTTTTTTTACCTATTGGAATAATCAAAAAAAAATTAAGAGATTACCTTAAAAATAGAAAATTCTTTCCACACCAGGGAGTTATTGAGCTATCAAAATATTCCGATACCCTCGTCTTCAGTCACTCAAGTCAGAATGTACTCAAATCTCTCCTTCAATGAAGGGATGAGGAAGTTTTCTATTAATTATTATCTCACATGATGCAATCTGTTAATACAGAAAATATATAATTGAGTAATGTCTAGAGTTTACAAAATTATAAAGATTAGAATATGCAATTTTTTCATGGGAAATTTGGGCATTTTTGTGTAGAAGTTAATCCAAAATTTTATATAAATGAGTTACTACGTGCATTGTTTCAATTTCTAAAGAGTTCAGTGGGACGGGTTTTTTTTCGTATACTCTCCAATAAAGGACATTTCCACCCCGCCCTCTTCTGTTTAATAATTCTCAACTTTCGATGAGTATACGACAGCCTCGAATACTCAGCATAGAATTTTTTTTGCGACTAGCTTCAGGGAGACAAGGAGCAAGGCTCAATCTTCATAGAGGTTTCTTCATCATAGAAAAAAAGAAAACGCTATTGTTGGCAAGAATAGTTCTAAGACAGTGATATATCTGGGTACTTTTTTTTAAATCTTTTGAACTCCTAAAAAAATCATTTGGATCCATGAGTAATTTGTATTCAGCAGCAAGCTTTCAATTAGTTTCAGGAAACTCATGCCAATTGACAGTAATAACTGGAGTCGATTTGACATAATATAAATAAAGTTATGCCGAATAACAATCAAAGAAACTCATTACGTTTTTGTCTAAATAAAGCGATTAATATTTAAATATACATAGATTTCTATTTACTAATGTACGTTCTCTATTTTTCAAATACTTCTAAATACATCTATAACTTGGTAAACTTGACTAAGTTTACTTGATTGATTGATTACATTATAAATGCATAAAAAGTAAGGAGATAATACGCAAGATCGCTCAAAACCTAGAAAGAAAAATTACGAAAACAATTTCAAATATGGAAAAACAGTAAGTGCAGCAAAAGAAAAAGTTAATGAAGAACGGGAGAAGATTTTTAAAGTTTGGTATTGGTATTTTTTCCCAGAAGTGTATGAATTAAGGTGACAATGGATTGATAACGAATGAAGTACCTTCTTCTGTCAACGTAGAACATATTGGATTCTCAATGCACTTATTCTATAATGGTTAGAAAATAATTGGCAGTAGTGATGGATAGAAATTAAATTCACTGAAACTCACTGTATTCGGTTAATGTGAGGCCAAAACAAAAATAGAAGCTCCGCTGCCTTTGGTACCGGGCAAAAAAGTAAGACAGAAGAGGAATGTTTGGAAAGTGAATTGTTCAAAAATTTCCTTCTTGGAGATGTTTGGAGTTTCCTTTCAAAAGTTTTTTTCATTTGACTAATTGTATGATTTAAAATAACTAAATAAATAGAAAGTTGAATGTATGAATGCTAAATAGAATAAGGAAAACAAATATATAAAAATTTTGTGCTAGCAATAAATCCTTCAAACTGAATTTCTTAATATGTACACTGAAGTGACAAAATTCATGGGATAGCAATATGCAAATATACAGATTTCAGTAGTATCACAGCGAAAAAGTATAAATGCGCAGTTCGTTTTCCAGAGCTTTCATTTGTGTTCAAGTTATTCATGTGAACAGGTTTTTCGTGATTTATGGCGGCACGACGAGAATTAACAGACTTTGAACGTGGAATGTTAGTTGGAGCTAGACGCATGGGTCATTCCATTGCGGATATCGTTAGTGAATTCAACATTCCGAGATCCACAGTATCAAGAGTGTGCCGAGAGTATGAAATTTCAGGCATCACATCCCATCAGGGACAGCGCAGTGGGCGACCGCCTGCACTTACTGACCGAGACCGCCGACGTCTGTGTAAAAGGTCAATGTTAATAGACACGCAACACTTTGTCAAATAACTGCAGTAATCAATGCGGGACGTACGAGGGACGTGTCCGATAGGACTGTGCGGCGAAATTTGTCTTCCTTGGGCTATGACAGCAGAAGAACGACTCGAGTGCCTTTACTGACAGCACGACATAGCCTGCAGCGACTCTTCTAGACTAGTGAGCATATCGACTGGTCCCTAGACCAGTGGAAAACCGAGACGTGGTCAAATGAGTCACGATTTCAGTTGTAACGAGCTGATGGTAGAGTTCGAGTGTGGCGCAGACCCCACGAAACCATGGACCCAAACTGTCAGCAAGGCACTGTTCAAGCTGGTGGTGGCTGCATAATGGTGTGGGCTGTTTTTACATGGCATGGACTCGGTCCTCTGGTGCAACTGAACCAATCATTGACTGGAAATGGTTATTTTCAGCTGCTTGCAGATCACTTGCTGCCATTCATGGACTCCACGTACCCACACAACGATGGAATTTTTATGGATGACAATGCGCCATGTCACCGGGCCAGAACTGTTCGCGATTGGTTCGAAGAACATTCCGGACCATTCCAGCGCATGATCTGGCCACCTAGATCTCCCGATATGAATCCCATCGAGCATTTATGGGACATCATCGAAAGGTCCGTTCGTGCCCAAACTCCTGCACCATCCACACTTTCACAATTATGGACGTCTATAAAGACAGCATGGCTCAATATTCCTGCAGAGGATTTCCAACGACTTGTGGACTCCATGACACGTCGAGTGGTTGCACTTCGCCGGGCAAAAGGAGGACCGACACGATATTAACAGTCATCTCATGACTTTTGTCACTTCAGTGTATACTTTGATATAAATAATAATTTCATTTTACGAAAATACTTACTGAAATTTATGTTTGGAAATGGAAAAATTATTATCCTAAGGTAAAAATTTCATACCTTTTACGGAAGAATGCTCAAATTTTTTGCTACTAGGTGTTAATACATAAATTTAAAAATATATTTTTGTGCACTGGTTTTGTTTTCAACATTGTTTTTCTTATAAAGGCATTTAATGTTTTCTTTTAATAACAAAAATATCTTTTTATTTACTTTAGACAAAAGTTTATATGTATATTTAATTAAGGACTTTTGGCTTTCTTTTCAACTTTATAAGATAAAATTATAGAATTTGACTTGTATCCATAATTATTAACAATATTACAGCCATGAAAAGCGTCGATTTTTGGTCAGATTTCCCTACTGCAATATATTATCACCACATCAATATGAGACGATCATCAACTTGAGTTGATATTTCTAAATATATCATCATTTTATTATTAATTTATATTAATTATAATTTTGTCAACAACATTCCTAAACTTCAGACAAGTTAAAACTTTACTTGGGAGGAAAAAAAAAACCCGAAATAATTATTTTGAAGCTTCATTTTATGTAATCAAAAAGTATAATTTTTTTCCTTAAAATGAATTTTTTAAAATAAGGCAAAACTTCCTCCATCAAAATTTTTCAAAATCAAAGCTGTCTATATGCTACACAACTCCATTTTTTAAAATACTGTAGTGATTTTTGAAATATATCTTTATCTCTAAAAAATTCAAAATGCCCCATGTATGAAACTTAGAAATAAGTTTGAATAATAATCATAACCATTCAGTTTACTTCCACAGTAAGTTAGAAAAGATTCAACATGTTTTAATTATATAATTGAAATAAATAAGAAAAATGTACATCTTTCAATCATACAACATATGGCTATCTTCCTTTTAATAATATAGAAGCGATTTCATACCAGTACGACTTTTCTACAAAATTTTGAGAACCTTGTGGGAACTGATTTTCGATTTTAATGGTAATTTGATTTCCATCGTGACTTCGAACTTAGCATCGACATCTCGATTAGTTACTTCAGTATCAAAAGATATCATTTAGAAAGCTATCAAATGTCACCCAAAATGAAACAGTCTAAACATTTTCCGTCTCAAATCTATAAGTATACAAATTACTTAAAATATACATAAAGGCCTTATCACACGGCAAAATATCATCGGCAGTTTCTGTCAGCAAAAAACAGAAATTGATGTCACTTGTGTGACGTCACTTCAAAGTTTTACATGATTGGTTGAATTTCGCTTGCAGACAATATTTTCGATAACATTTTCGAACGTGTTCGAAAAAGTTGTCGGTTATGAAACTTGCTTGACCGGTTTTTAAGGGTAGAAACGGAAAAGTGCTGGCTGAATTTCACCGTGTGATAAGGCCTTAAGGAAACTGAAACGAAACATTTCTTTTTAGTTATGAAAAGAAATTTCTGCAAAAATTATGCGTTTTCTGAAATTCAAAAACACATTCTTTTGAAAAACGTACAAATTACGACGTAAAATGAAAGGAAAATCCCATTGTATATTCCCGTAATATAAAATTTCAAATAAATTCAGTTAACAAAGGACTATCATTTCATTAAAATATATGTCTCTTCCTGACGTGACGTTGCCGAAACAGGACGAAACGTATCATTAGGATTGGTTCTTATTGGTTTGAATGTTCGTGATTCTGAAGCAGTGAAAGGAGTTGAACACAGCCTACAATAGCCATTGTTCATACTTTGTTCAATAGCGGGAGGGGGATTCTGCAGCATGTTTTGAAGAATTCGGAAAATTAATACCAAAAAAATTATCCATCCAGCATAATCGAAATTTGAATCACTTTTCTGAACATCGGTAGCATAACAGTTTAACTCCCCCCCCCTCATACCGAGATCATTTTAATCTCTTCACTTACAATTTCAATTAACATCCTAATTAGGCACCACATCCCATTTGGAATAAAGATAATTATCTCACTCTATAATAAAGTTATATGTGATAAATTAAATCTCTCCCAAGCAGGGTTTTTTCCTCTTCAAATTATAGAATACTTTCACTTAATTGATAAAGGCTAAGATTTTAATAATTCTAGGAAGGCATATCTGTGGAAGCAAAAGGGGTCTACTGATTCTCAACTGGAGGAGCCCGAGTTTCTTCCAAATATAAAAATCCCTCGATTTCAAAAATTGCAAAAGTAATAAGCGTTCTTAAAGTGTTAACGAAGTCTTCGTTATCGAACATTTAGTAGGCAAATGCAGTTTGGAAAATTTGCCCCCCTCAAACATCTGGGCAAGTTTCTAAATGAACAAAGCATGTGCCTCTAGTATTCAATGATGCTAAACAAATTAATGATAATGCATCTCTCCGCATCCTCAATTTTGCGTCAGATCTATATTTAGATTTCGTTGGTTTATAGTTCATTAAAATTGCAGCAACTGAGTGCTCACAGGAATACATTCATTAAATGTTCTGTTCGAATATGCAGATTGAACACAAAGAATATTAAGATGTACGAGAAGTGTCATCTCACAATAAGAAATTAAATATTAAGACATTTTGAGGTGCGGGCTTAAGAATCATGGTTGATTAAACTAGACATTACAGTTACATCATTGAAATTTGGAAACTAAAATGACCACATTTTTATTATCTACATAGGGAAAGATCAGTTTTGGAATGAAAATTAGTTTTCCTTGTTTAGTACCACTTAAGACAAATAATCAACAGAAATTTAAAATAAACTTTATTCTGCTTTACATGCAACTCGCACAATTCAGTTTTTAAAGTCATGATAATCGTGTTATTTCGGGGATGTTTTAACACTGGATATCCATTTTATTTACAATTTAATGCAATCAGTTTTAAAATGCTTGTTAATGGCGCAGATTGTGCCATATTGAACCTTATGCCAATAAACCACACTATAATCACAAGATGTTTTACATAATAGATGGCGTATAGCATTGCGACATTACACAGCAATAACTCTTGTTTATCTTACCATTTGATGGCAACTTTCAAGTCGAACGCAGATTTGCAGATTTTGATACTGGAAATACAAGGATTTCAGATAATCCTACAACCAGAAATCCATTGGATGGAGAGTGGAAGAGTTTGACGTGAAATTAATCATAATGTTAATCAAAATGCGATAGCTCCACATGATCGATTTCAAGTTGAGAAAAAGCTCGAAATATACAACAAATGCTTGGAAAATTTGAACTATATAATAAAGATAATACTCCGATATATAATTACATGCAAAGATAATAGGTTGAATTAATCGCGGTTGCCAAACATCTTAGTAATAGATAAAGCTGTTTGACAGCCAATTTGGGTTAATAGAATCAAGAGTACTCTCCATTATAGACTTTAAGTAGTAAATTAGTATAAAATAACGTCTAAGAATTAGTTTAGAATAAAATATTCACGAGCAGTAGCAGAGTTTAAAAAATAATGTCACTTGATAAGGATCAATTATAGTTTATAATATTCCGACAAAACTTGGATGTAGCAACTCGAATTTGATGCATAAGTCACAATTGCTTTATAAGTAAATCTCCCAACAAGTATTCAGGTAGGAAAGTATGCATATAAATCAATGATTTTCACCTGTGGGGAGCGCCCCCCTAGTGGGTCGCGAGCATATCGAAGAGAAAATGTTATTAAAAAAAAATGACCGAAATTAAAGAACACACACACACACACGCACGCACGCATACAAAACAAAATACATTTCGACATATTTAATAATTAACTTATTAAATCAAAACAACTTATAAAATTAAAAACAAATTTAATTATTAGTAACTTCCTTGGGCCTGTCTTGTAGAGCAAATTTTTCCGAAGGATTGTTTAATATTAGAAATAGACACTATCGGTTCTTTTTATATATTTAGCTAAGATCTATATTTTGTCTTCAAAGAAGACGCAACAGAAAATCCAGTTTCACAAAAGGTAAGATGTTGAAAATGGTAGAATGCAAAATGCTTTTGTTTTTAGTGCAGAAGACTCATCATCCACTCCTTCCCAAATTTCAAAGAGTGATTTATTACTAAATTGTCTTTTGGTTTTACCGCTTGCCGTAAAGTCTATGAAGGTTTCTTCCTCTTCAATTCAGAGTCCTTCGGGAGTATTTTGAAATGGATCCTCACCCACTTGTAACTTGATATCAGTTTGTCGTCAGCAAGAAAAAGTACTTTTTAAAATTCTTTGCTAGCATTGCTAAATGATTTTCAATGGTTACAACAACTTTTACATGGCGTTCTTCAGCCTTGTAAGTTTTAATACAATCATTCAAATTTACAAACATTGTTTTCTTGCTTCTAATTTTCTACAAAAAGCATTAACCTTATCACTCGTATCCAATATATGTGTATTGGCTCCTTGCAGTTGAAGATTCAAGTTATTTCATTTTTCGAATATATCGACCATGTAACTCAATTTCATCACAAATAAACTATTACGAAAATTCTCAGCTTCAGGTCTGTTTTCTTCCACTAGGAAAACGGTGATTTCTTCTCTTAATTCATAAACACGATGCAAAAATCTCCCTCGTGAGAACCATTTTGCCTCGCAATAAAATAGTAACGCTGAACGTACTACACCCATGTCTTTACAAAGAGGGGGTCTCATTTTTATATAATTTACTACGGTTACAATCGTAGTTAACACAATATTCAAACCAGGACTCATTTCTTTGGAAGCCAAAGTTTCTCTGTTGATCATGCAATGTGTCCAGACGCATTGTGGCGATTTGTTTCAAAAGTGCTTGAATACTTTGGAATCTTCCGGACATAGAACGAGCATATGAAACATTGAATCAGTTCATTTAATAAAAAGTTAATTATAACAGCAAAATCGATAGTTCGCCAAGGTTGAACATATCTAAAATTCTGAAAACATGGGTGCATGTTACAAATTTACATGCTAAATTACTGAAGATCTCTTGGGAGTGCAATGACAATAAATCAATTGAATGAAGTAAATACAAAATCCAAGTATGATATTCACAATGATAATACAACATTGAATCTTCGTCACTCGGGTTCATCGACCTGAAAAACAAAGTAATAAAGTTTACTTAAATGTAAACAACAAGCATTATAACTCCAAATTAAAGCATGCATGAAACGAAATCTGTCTAAACTTCTCTATTGGACAAGATATTAGAATTTAACCTTTTAACTGTTTTGCTCATATGCTGTAGGTACATCGATTTATTGAATTTTGACAGTTGTAAGCAAAAAATAAACCTTTCACAACAATTTAAATTCAATATTAAAATCACTTTGAACACATAGATCAAGTGTTCAATTGATTTATATTTGAATCAAAATAAGAAACATATTCCCAAAAAGAAGGTGTCATCAGATAATAAAGCAATTAAAGGGCTAAGAAAACAGCTTTTTGAAAAGCATGCAAAACTGATGTCAATACCTCTATAAAAGCTCATTTTTTTCATGCATGTTAAAATTGCTCTTTCGGGTTAAATTTTATTTCTGAGAGAGAAATAAATTATTAAAAATATTTATATTTAAATATTTTTTAAAATTTCCTCCAAAGAAGAATCTACAATTTATAGGTTAAAAAAATTAATATCAATGAAATGATTTGCATTTCGAGTTTTAAGATGATGCGAAAATCTGTTTGGTGCTGTAATATTTCCAGAAGTTAACGCGAAGAAAGCCAAAATTTCGTTAATTTTAAAAAAAATCAAAATTCTAATTAAAAGTTCACATTTTTTTTTCTGAATTGCCATTTCCAATCTGCAAAGTATACAATGCTAAATTTCGTAACTGTAATACAGATGTTCTGATCTGTAGAGCCCAATACACACGAACACAAATCTTATATTAGTGGAGATAGTGATGAAACAAATAAAAGATAGTAGAGAACTACTTACTCAGAAGTCCGAGTCAGAAAATCTGGATCCTCCATATCCAGAAGAGTATTCTTTTCGAGAAGAATAGCAGTCTTCCGAACAGTCTGAAAAGTCGGAAGACTCCGAGATATAAGAGGATCCATATCCTGAAGAATCCTCCCCAATGTAGAGATTCCTCTTCCGACTCAACTTCTGAAGAGTCTTCTTCAGCTTCCTCAATATTAGCATCCTGAAATTAAGTATAAATACATTTTTTTTAAAAATAATGTCTTATTCTAGGAGGCTAGTATTAATTTTGATTAATAGAGGCAGAATTTGACATGATAAATCCTTAATTTTTAATGCAATACATAAGTTTATTTCTGTATAATCTTCTAAGAAAGAGCTTGAGATTTCAACAAATTTACGTTATTTAATTAGAATGAACAGACTTTTGGAAAGTAATGAGTTTTATCTACATATTCATTATTATCCAAAATTCATTCCCTATATAAATCTATTTTATATTTGTTAGAACAGATCGTTTTAAAAATGACCTTCAAAGGAATATCAATTAAGGAAAAAAATTATGTGCGCAAGTTTCTGTCAAACAGCTAATTGTATGAATTCTTTAGAAAATACGCATCTAAAGAGAATCCCGAAAATTCAGCGATTACTATGTGACGAATGGATTCGTATGTGTAATGTGAAGTTGTTACAATGAAATGAATTTTGTTCTCATTTCAAGATTAATATTTTAAAGTACATTTTTTGACATATGAAGGAAGAGAAACAAAAGTTAAATTTTAACATTCTTAAGGAGCAAAGCCTGGTGCAAAAGGATTTGCATCCCCTTTTTAATAATGTTTACAGGTGCACCAGTTATTAAATAGCCCAAAACTCATGGCCGCTTAATTGCTAATGGGATTATTAATACAGCATAGATACATTAAAAAATTCATATTATAAGCGGATATTTGAAAATTACTTTCGATTTTCCTTTGATTTAAACTATACCTCAAAATATTTTAAACATCCTGAAATTTACGAATATTTGAGTTTGCTAAAACTGCAATTCATGCTGAAAATTGTCCCTTCCCACTCCTGGCGAATAAACTATATTGCAAATTGTTAATATTCTTGCCTAGACGATTACCGCTCGTCAAAAACAGCTAACTGATTGAAATTGAGGAGCAACGGAATATCTGCATCAACAGGAATCAAGTTAAAGACGAGAAAAATAAGAATAAGTATTTCATGCATAGGAGTATTAAGCCGCTGAATAAATAGTTAGGAAAAGTGTATTAAAGAATAGTTTTAGACTAACAGAATTCTAGATTAATCAAAGTACAGGAAAAAAAGACTGCATTTTACATCCGTTATGTGACCGACCGAAACTTTAGTATAGAACCACAATTAAAGCAACAAAATTTACATTTCGAAATTCATTTAAATCGCATCAAATTTGAGTAGTCGCCTCCGTGTATTTGAGAAAGTGCGGACTGTCAACCATATGTGCCAAATTTGGAACAAATTAAAATTTCAAAGGCAATATTTTTTAACACAATTCCATACCCGAGATGATAACTTTTTTTGAATAATCTTTGACACCTCCCGACTGGATTTTGCTTGATATTCGATAGAAATCTATAAATGTGGTGCAAATATGATACACAGCGATATGATACCAATGTGCAGCTTTACAGTTGTAGTTGTTTGGTTTTTCCTCGCATCCAGGTGGATAAATACACAGATGCGATCCCAGAAGATTTGTTTATTTTATTTTATTTTTTTTTGCATCCTAGGATTTCAAAACATTTGAAATGCTTTTTTTTTTACGATTACAATTTCTTTGTGCGTTTTGTACCGTTAGAACCTGCGCTTCATGCGAGGACATCTAAAGAGTATACAAATTTCAAGACGGCTCGAGAAATCCTCGTTTTACAATTTTTATATTGAATAGGTTCTCGAGATTCATATATTCTGCATGAAATATATTTCAAAATCACATGTAGCCATTTCCAGAATTCCTCATTAAATATACGAACGGATTTTAGAAATTTCCACTTTAATATCAATGTATAATCTTATAATTGTTAAGGGAGAGTTAATGTACTGATATTAGAAATAAAATTCATTTTCTAATAAAATTCCAAGAAAACCTACATGATGTGCCGTCAGCAAGAACAAAAAATTGCAAGTAATACAGAAGTAATAACACGAAAGAAAACGGTCACAAAATTCTTTACAAACATAAATTTAAACAAAAACTGCGAAAATCGGATTTAGTGCTTTTATTTCGTTATCAAAATAGATGCCATTATGGAGTGGCTAATACACCTCTAGATATTTATCATTCGATTTATAGACGTAAAATTCTTCATGTCACTTTTCTGAATCCTAAACATTCGCATACAATTTTTATATTAATGTCAAATGAAATAAGCCCAACATATGGAAATAACAGGCTTGATTTAACCTTAAACATCACTAACTACCAAGAAAGGTTCAACTCTACAGTTCAAACCGTTTGACCTAGAACTATCAAACTTGGCACTTATATATTAGACAGAGTACACTTTAGAGAAATTTCCCAAATCTTGTATCGACTAAACTAAAACTAACTGGAGGAAAAATGACGAATTTTTATTTATCGAAAGTACTACGACACAAATAATTAGGTTTTAAAATTCAAAAATACTGGATAAATTATGCAACTAAAAATTTGTTACCGTAGGACAACTAGGAGTCACATTTAATGCAATACATTTCATTCAAATAAAACTTAGATGTTGTTATTGAAGTCGAGTTGTTTTTCATCAATGCTAATGAATTGATTGATGGAAGCATCATTGCCTGAAATTTAGACTTATTTTAACCTGATGAGCATGTTTCTATTTAAAATGCTTATTTAAAACTATTAGAAAAATTCATTGCAATAGCAGTCCAGGTTTCATATGTGAGCAATACTGAACAGTTTAAAATCGTAGGAAAGGTAATTTTTAAGAATGTGTACTATATGGTATTTAAGCATAGCAATGATTAAAAGTATGCACTGAAAAAACTATTTTATTAGGCTGAATTTGTTATTCTCTGTTCTTATCCAATAATCCTTAGGTTTAACACAAGTTAAAGAAATTTTTTAGTAAACCTAGAGTTTCAATTCGAATACTAATCCTTTTTATACTTAATAACCATATAATTTTAACATGAAAAGTTTGGCATTATCTGAAGCATCATCAATTTTCCAAATCAAAATTCATATATTTAGCTAAATGACAAATCTAAAGAGATGTAAAACATACTACATCAATAAAAGATATTTGTATCATAAACAGAAGATACAACTGCACTCCATACGTATACAGAATAAAGAATTCTTACCCCAATCCAACTGTCCAGTCTCTAAATTCTTTCGTAACGATATTTAGAGAATCTTTGCAAACAGTAAATCCAAGACCACAGTTCATTCACTAAGTTTCAATTTCTTTAATGATAGAGAAACTCAAAATGCTTATATGTGTAGTAGTTGATGAGTTTACCCTTATACAATTTCATCTGTTCACTTCATATCAGTCCAAAGAATGAAAGGGGGGTGTGATTTAGATTATTAATATTTTGTTTCTTTCTTTTTAATAAACTTAAACATCATTCACAAGTGGCGACATACTGCGAGCAATGGAAGGCCACACCTACCTTCGGAATATCACCTAACACTAATCGGGCAATGACAAATATTTGTGTCTTATGGACAACTATTTACCATTGTCCAATGGAGCCACATGATCTTTTAGAAGTAGGCATGATCTTCGTTTATGCGAAATAGCTTGACTCGTGTGCAAGCTGTTTAAGCTTCTAAAGTGTCACTGCGACATCATGGATATTGATTTGTCTTCATTTCCTGGCCGCAATTCAAAATCACAAGCGCAAATAAAGAGAGCAACGATAGTTTAGTGATTTATATTTTGCCTTCGAGATTGGTGACTGTATACCAAATACAAAATTTTGCTGAAAAATATATGGATAAGTATACTTAATTTCGCCTCATGTCAGATGGGGGAGGATAGAATGTTTTCCATATGGTGTGAGATTTCATGCGTAATAATATCTTCGCGAATTAACAATGGTTCAAAATTATACAGTCTGTCCTAAATATTCAAAATAATATATCAAAGTTGTTGGGAAATTATGCAGGGTCATGAAAGCATTGTTATTCTAACAGCACTTGATCGTCTTACCTTCAATGCGCTATTTAAAACAATGTTTTCAATGAAGATCTGATGAATTAATTCTCGTTTTTCGAAACTTAAGACAGCGGAGAACTAAGGGTAAACACTTACTTCGAGAGCAACTTCCAAATTCGACAATAAATCCTATGAAGAATTATAAATAAGCTTGATGTACATAATTCGTTATGATCAAATGTCTACATAGTGCTGTAATGTCTTAGTTCTATATTAGATTACGGACCAGATGTCGTCTCTCGTCGGTTTAAAATTGAATTTAAACACAATTAGTTTAGCATATTGAATGCCGAGCTGAGTTTCTTATAGTTTATATGATCCTGCCCCTCAGTGTTGACCCTATTGTCAATAGATGTGTTAATTTAAACTTGAACAATTTAGGGCCATATGTAATGATCTTGTTTTAAAATCATGGGTTCGAATTCAGTTTCTTCGGTTAGTTTAGTGTAGTTAAATAACGTCCCGTTGTAAAGCAACGTTAGGGCTATTTTGGACAGAATTACAATCAGATGACAAGTAAGACACCTGAGCTGCACCCCCTTTTCCACACCACATCAGAGGCAGATTGTTTAGCCCAGAATGATTTAACGTGCGACAGACCCCCTTACAAGACCTTTCTTGAGTGCTATCGGGTCTGGGACCTGAAGCTCTATTTTACATTGACCGAGACTTTACCACTAGATCACAGCCGCCATCCAGTTTCCTCGGAATATAATTCTTATTTTTGAGATCCAACCTATTTTCGTCAGATAAATTTATCTCCCTTTCTAAAGGATAAAAATTTCAATGAAAACTACCGCTTAAGATATTTTAAATCATGTGACTAAGGTTCAAATTTGTGGGATCGATCTGCAACCAGCGAGAGTGGTCTCCCCAAAAGTCACTTAATTTGTTGGGTTATCCTTGGCGAGTTTTTTTTAATATCACGTAAGCGGTGAATTGCATCGAAAGTTAAATTTTTGCTTCAGACTTTTCAAAAATTAATTACTGCTTCTCTCAACCAATAGGAACTAAAATCTCGACACAAAACTGCATTTGTAATGAAAAAAATCTCATTCTGAAACTTATATGCTTAATTCATTGCGATTTTGAGTTATTGCCTTCAAATTTTTCTGCAAAAATAGACCAACGGATGTCAGTTTCTTTTTTAATTTGACACAAAAATGATAGCTGTATATAATATTTATGTTAAATTTGTATTCCAAATTTTATGTATCAAGCTCTCATAATTTTACAGTTATTTTAATTATAATCGAAGAACAGAGGAGATAGACTTTCTCTAGGCGGAATTTGAGCAAAATTTGATAGAAACAAACAAATTAAGCTTACACATCAGATACTAAATGTCATCCATTTAGTTCAAAGTGCTTTTATGTTGTCTTTTTTCTCAGACAGATAGATGGGCATTAACCAAAAATGAGTTTTTCTAAATCCTGAAAATTCGTCTTAATCTTGAGTTAGAATACATTGTCGACAATAATACTTTCTCTGTACTACGTAAAGTAAAAAGCCCCTCATTTAACATGAAAGCTAAATGATGGTATAACCAGATTAAATTCACACTTTGAGGGTTGTCTTTCACTTTTACTGCTTGAAGATGCATTTAAAGCGGTTGTATGACTCTTTCGTACGAGTCATTTGCGTACGAGTCATAAAACTGTCAATCAATGGTCCCGTTTACAATGGTATTGTGTTACTGTAAAGGATGAGTTTTTGAAGAGGCTGCAACATTTTAAACGTTATCTGAAAGTGTCAGATTTGGCGAGAGTTAACATACTTAACAAAATTTCGAATACTTAATGTTGTTTAATACCATTTCATGCGATATTTTCCTCTTGGTTTTTTATGAAGCATGAATTGCTTTTCAAGGAGTTTATTCGAAAAATATGATAAAAATTAATGACCAATGATATTTTTTTCATATAAATACTATATCGACTTTGGAACAATAATCTAGATTTTGGTAAATGAATTATTTTGCATGAATATAACGATTTGAATTAAACAAAAGAATTTTGGTTTCACTAGTTTTTATTTTATTTCTTCTTGATTCGTTTGTTTAATTTAGTAAGTTTGAACACTGAAATGTATGTCACTTAAATATAGGAACTTTAAAAAAATTATTGTTTCTTAAGTATGGAGTACAATTAAATGGTGTTAAAAGCATTGAACTTATTTGTAAGATGGGAATAGTTATAAAAAAAATCTTGAAATGACGTAAGCAGTAAGAAAAGATTCCAACTACGAATGTTAATTTTCCGTGCTATATATTTCTTTTACAAATTTAAACTTTTCTGTTTATCATTGTAGATTTAATTTCAATGCTGTTACATTTAAATGAAAAATCTGCTCAAATAAAGATGAATTATTTGTTCATTATACGACTTTGAATTTTATATATGAAATATTGTTATTACACGGTGCATAAAATAAATAGCTTACTAAATCAGAAGTATATTAATATTTTGCCAACTGATCCTTTTTATCTGCGAAAATTTGTAGGTGATATTAGCTGAATTCAAATTTAATTTTCTTCTAGTGACACTATTTATTAAACACTAATTACAAATCTATTGATAAAATATAAAACAGAATTTAAAAAAATATTTACATTAATGTACGTAGTAATAAATTTACATTAATATATGCAGTATATGTTCTTCAGAAACTTAAATTTTTTTATAGATCGTTCCTGTATGTAAAATAAGCCATTAACAATAGTATTAAATGAAGCTCTGGTAATTTATCCTTGAACAATATAAACCTACACCATTATTGAAATTTTTATTGATTATCTATGCGTTTTTTAACCATATTTTAAGCAGTGTAATTATTTCTAATTTCAGAAGAATTCATGGCCATTTTAAACGGGGTCCTGTGATAATGCAAATCTCGAAACAACCTTTTCCCTCCAAATTTTTTACTATGTATTATGTATTTGATTCCCAGAAGTTCAAAAGCTTTGAACAGATTTAATTTCAAATAGTAGGAAAGTTATCAATTGTTAAATTCTTTATTGACTTATGTACTATTAATCGTTTGAAATGTACATTTAAATGATCAGCTTCTCTTAAAACAATTAGAATCGCTTGTGATGGTAATAATTGAGTTTAGGCGTAATTTTTTAGAATGGAATTTCTGTTTTACATTTTCTTTTAAAATTTATTGATTTTTATTTGAGAACTATATTTAGCATACTTAGACTGTGAATGAATAATTCAGAGAATTCAAGCGTAGTAATGCAAGCGTTCTTGATGTATTTCGTCGTATACTTTAAATTTACCACCTTTGTCGTCCAGTTATCTATCTGTCTGTCCGTCTTATATATATATATATATATATATATATATATATATATATATATATAT
>JAPMOQ010025530.1:51907-69403 GCA_026543055.1 Argiope trifasciata
TATATATATATATATATATATATATATATATATATATATATATATATTCTGAACAATAAGGTATAAGACATGAGAAAATATTCCTGCGTACGGTTTTTATACCCATTTTTTAAATTTTAAAATGCTGTAAAAACTCTTTTTTTTACTGTAAATTTTTAGAAAGTTATAACGAAAATAAAGTCAATATTTCTTTTATTTTTTAATTAAATTTTAAAAAAATCACTTTTCTATCCTTCAAAGTAAATATTTGCCAAATTTCATAGTTAAATGGTATGGTGTGTTGAGAGCCAGCATATCTCGTACACATAGAGACAAAACTTTTTTTCTTATGTTTACGCATCAAAACTTAGTTAAAACGCCAATACCCTTTCCCGCCAAATACTCTTGCCAACAGATAACGTGTTTTTTGCAAACCTAGACTAATTACACCCTACCCCCTTTTTTCAATGGGCTTAGAGTGATTTATTGGTCTTTTATGACCTGTACGGAAGTGGTAGTACGCATTTGTCCCAATACCATTTAAAGCAAATCCAGGTTTACACAAAGCCACTATTGCGGGCAATAAAAGGTCACGCCTAGTTCAGAAAGATTACGCAACCGACATTGGACCATCACAAATATTTGTCCCATTGGGGTCACATGATAATCCTGCTGTAGGTGTGACCTTCCACTGCGTGCAATAACTGTCCTCGTATGAAAGCTGCTTAATAACTACGATTTTTTTAACGTACATTTATATTTTAAACTATTGTAGATACCCCATTACTTTAATGAAATCTTGGAAATGATGTAATCATCTAAAAATAAGTACATTGTCTTTGTTCCTAAGATTTACTCCAATCAGAAAAACATTCATTTTTTAATTCATTCTATCTCTCACTCCATCTTTTTTTGACAGAATATGCTCAATAAAAATAGAGCTCAATATCTAGGAGAACTATACAGATGAATTTTGGTAAATGGAATCAGAATTATATTTTGGTCTCTATGTGTGTAGTCGTGAATTGAATCTTTTACCGAGAATCTTAGTACGTAAAAATATCTAAACAGAGAATTAAATTAAAAAAAATAAGGATGGATGATTTTTGGAATATACTTGATAAAAACTGTAATAGATTTCTAAAATTATGGGCAAATCTCTTTTTGATATTACCCTTTTCTTTGGGAATAATAACAAGCTCAATTTATCAAATTTGGACATGCAATCGTTTTATCAGAATTTCAGATTTGTATCAAATTATGCTTAAAATAATTGATCTATAGTGAAGATGAAAATTTTCCCCAGTTTCTTTTCTCTATAGAAAAATCCAAGAATTTCAAAAAAAAAAAAACCTTTTAAAATATATATAAATATATATATATATATATATATATATATAAATTAACAAAATAAGATAACCTAATCAAAATAATCAATAGAAAAAAATAGTCAGTAAAAATAGTCAATGAAAAAGGAATCCGGCCTGAAAACTTCGTCAGGAGCCACTTTCAAGCAAGGATTCTTAAATAGGGAATTTTTTCTGTGAGGCGTCGATGGACAATGGCCGAAAGTACTGACGCCTCGTGGCCCGAAAAATCCCCCGAAGATGAAAGCAAAAGAGACATACCAATTCCAACAGTAAAAGACAAAAAAACAAAGCAAAACATCAACAAATGAAACAAATATATATACAAAAGGTAAAACCATATAAGAAAGATCATAATTAATGACAAAATAAAGAAAATCAGTCCCCTGACCTGTTCGCTAGTATCCGCCATTCTTTAACAAAAACAACAACACCGTGCAACTAAACATAAATGTGATTTTTTAGCGCCATCTATTTCACTAATATTTCATTATTTCTTTTTTTATTAAAATATTGATATTACAGTAGTTTTTGGGAAAATCATTATTGTTTAAATTTTTAATAAAACTATTTGTTGCTTTTATAAAAGAAATTTTGTTATTACAAATTGTTTTAATTTTATTAAATTGTGAGAAAAGTACATTTTTGAAAATTTTAGAGTTAAGATTAGAGTGATAATTACAGAGTTTAATTATATTAAATTTGAATTCGTCTCTTTTATCATAAATACCGACTATTGTTTTTTCATTAGCAATTTTGATCCTTAAATCCAGATAAGTAGCTTCAAGATTATCACTATTTGTTTCTTTTAAAGTTAATTCTTTAGGATAGCAGTTAGTAACAATATTGGTATTATCCAAGTTAATCAAAATTAAATCATCAATAAATCGCCAACCGTTTATTAAGTAATTATTAATTATTTTTTTCTCGTAGTAGTGAAGGAAAATGTTAGCTAAAGCACTTGAAAAAGCTGTACCCATTGGGATACCTTTAACCTGTTTATAAAAATCAATACCATTAAATATATAATTTTCGGTAATATTAAAATTGCATAAAGCCAGCCAGTCATTTCTCTTAATCACATTTTCATTTAAATATTCATAATATATATGAGTACAGACATTTATTAATTTCTCATGGGGCAGGTTGGTGTATAAATTTTCAAAGTCAAAAGTATTAATTTTATAAATTTTGTTATCTTTTAAGAAATCCAAAATCTTTTTGTTATTATTAATGACAAAACAATCTTCTTCTTCAATTTTATTTAAGATAATTTTTAGGAATTTGAAAAATTGCTTCCCCATGTAGTAATTATAACTGCCTGTACTACAGGTAACAAATCTAAATTTAATTGGTTTTTTGTGAAATTTAACAGTGGGGAACAAATAAGGATACTTTAGAGAGCATGTTTTAATTTTTATTTTTTTAGCGAAAGCTAACAATCTTTTGTCTAGTTCTTTTTTATTAGAATTAATCAAATTATAAGCAGAATTGGAATTATATTCACTAATTAAAAGTTCTTTATAATAGTGCTTACACATAATACAGAAATTGTTTGACGATTTGTCTATAACTGTTATAATAAATTTTTCTTTTAAATTTTTTATTTCTTTTTTTATTGATTTTGTAGCATAAAATCCCCGTTCTTTTATTCTAATTTTACCCATATTATACTTAGTTTTAATTTCTCCTAAGACCCTAATTTTCCATTCATTAAATCCCTCTGGAGGCCAATTATATTTTCGAGAAATTTTAGATATAAAAATGACTAAATCGTGCCCAATAGAAATCAACACTTTTTTATTGTTTAATCTTTCACTAAGTCTAAATTTAGTTCCCTTTTCCATAAGATCCCTTAATGGGCTAGAATCTATAATTTTTAAATCACCTGTTACTACATGCCCTTTCTCCGTATCTGCATAGTCCTTATAGATTTCTTTATCACAATGACAGTCTATTTTGTTTAGTTTATTTAAATTTTTGCTATAGAAATTGTAGTTACAAATATTTTTCTTTAAAGTTGCTGCATAGCTGAATGCAATTGAAACTATTGTATTCTTTATAGGAAAGAAATCTTTGTTAATCTGCAAAATGTTGGGTAATTTTAGTTTTTCATAGTCAATGTCTAAAAACCTTATAACACAGAATTCTTTGTTTAAATTATTAACATTATTTATTAATAAATCGGTTTTTTCAATATTAAGCTTAAATTTAATAAGATCTAGAATAACACATTTGGTGTAAAAATTTTTGAATTTTAAATCAGCTAGTTTATTATTTATTAACCATTTAATTTTACTTTTTCTAAGACCAAAAATATATTTCCTAATTTTGTAAATGTTTTCACCATAATGATCCAGATTACAATAATTCAACAGTTCCTCAAATATTATTTGAAAATTACCCCCTTTACCTCTACCTCTTTTAAATCTCTTATTACCGTTTTCTGTACTCAAAAAATCTTTAAAAATATTGAATTTGCTATAGATACATGAGTTGTTTATATCCCCATAACCTTCGCCATTTAATTTGCTGTTCAAAGCATAAGGAAATAAAGTTTTTAAATTACAAATGTAAATATTTTCAAGGTCCAGTCTTTTGTTTAAGTCATTAATATTGTCTTCTGGAATATAGATGTTAATATTATTAAAATTATGGCATTGAAAGTTTTCTAGTTCAAATTCAGAATTCTTATTTTTTATAAAGTTTTTAATATCAGATCTATGGTTATTAATTCTTAGATTAAGTTCGGTGCTAGTCTGACCTATGTAATTTAAATTACATTCAATACAATTTATAATATAAATTAGGTTTTTGTTTTTACAAAAAATTTGTAAGTTTGTGTTTTCACTATTAATTTGTTCTTTGCCTGCCAGCGGACAGGTCCTGCACCTCTTATTTTCACATAAACGATATTTTTTTATATTTTTATCTTTTTTATAACTAAACAGTTGAGTCGGTAGCTTTTTATCCATGGATTCTCCCGACACAAAACTATCCACAGTGCCCCTTGGTAGAGCGCGCGACGGGCCATGCGCTATGTTACTCTTTTTATAAGCTTCCTGCATAATTTTATTCATTTGATATAATTAAGTATATCTCCCCAACCCCCAAAAATTAAGGAACCCTCGTAGAAGTAAACCAGAAGTATAATCCCTCAAACATAGATTTAGAAAAAATGTTTTAATTTTAGAAATTATTTTTAATAAAATAGAAATTATTTTTAATTAAATAGAAATTTCTATTTATTAGTGTGTAAATTCACTATTAATTTAATAAATTTCTATTTATTAAATTAATAGTGAAAACACAAACTTACAAATTTTTTGTAAAAACAAAAATCTAATTTATATTATAAATTGTATTGAATGTAATTTAAATTACATTGGTCAAACTAGCACCGAACTTAATCTAAGAATTAATAACCATAGATCTGATATTAAAAACTTTATAAAAAATAAGAATTCTGAATTTGAACTAGAAAACTTTCAATGCCATAATTTTAATAATATTAACATCTATATTCCAGAAGACAATATTAATGACTTAAACAAAAGACTGGACCTTGAAAATATTTACATTTGTAATTTAAAAACTTTATTTCCTTATGCTTTGAACAGCAAATTAAATGGCGAAGGTTATGGGGATATAAACAACTCATGTATCTATAGCAAATTCAATATTTTTAAAGATTTTTTGAGTACAGAAAACGGTAATAAGAGATTTAAAAGAGGTAGAGGTAAAGGGGGTAATTTTCAAATAATATTTGAGGAACTGTTGAATTATTGTAATCTGGATCATTATGGTGAAAACATTTACAAAATTAGGAAATATATTTTTGGTCTTAGAAAAAGTAAAATTAAATGGTTAATAAATAATAAACTAGCTGATTTAAAATTCAAAAATTTTTACACCAAATGTGTTATTCTAGATCTTATTAAATTTAAGCTTAATATTGAAAAAAACCGATTTATTAATAAATAATGTTAATAATTTAAACAAAGAATTCTGTGTTATAAGGTTTTTAGACATTGACTATGAAAAACTAAAATTACCCAACATTTTGCAGATTAACAAAGATTTCTTTCCTATAAAGAATACAATAGTTTCAATTGCATTCAGCTATGCAGCAACTTTAAAGAAAAATATTTGTAACTACAATTTCTATAGCAAAAATTTAAATAAAATAAACAAAATAGACTGTCATTGTGATAAAGAAATCTATAAGGACTATGCAGATACGGAGAAAGGGCATGTAGTAACAGGTGATTTAAAAATTATAGATTCTAGCCCATTAAGGGATCTTATGGAAAAGGGAACTAAATTTAGACTTAGTGAAAGATTAAACAATAAAAAAGTGTTGATTTCTATTGGGCACGATTTAGTCATTTTTATATCTAAAATTTCTCGAAAATATAATTGGCCTCCAGAGGGATTTAATGAATGGAAAATTAGGGTCTTAGGAGAAATTAAAACTAAGTATAATATGGGTAAAATTAGAATAAAAGAACGGGGATTTTATGCTACAAAATCAATAAAAAAAAGAAATAAAAAATTTAAAAGAAAAATTTATTATAACAGTTATAGACAAATCATCAAACAATTTCTGTATTATGTGTAAGCACTATTATAAAGAACTTTTAATTAGTGAATATAATTCCAATTCTACCTATAATTTGGTTAATTCTAATAAAAAAGAACTAGACAAAAGATTGTTAGCTTTCGCTAAAAAAATTAAAATTAAAACATGCTCTCTGAAGTATCCTTATTTGTTCCCCACTGTTAAATTTCACAAAAAACCAATTAAATTTAGATTTGTTACCTGTAGTACAGGCAGTTATAATTACTACATGGGGAAGCAATTTTTCAAATTCCTAAAAATTATCTTAAATAAAATTGAAGAAGAAGATTGTTTTGTCATTAATAATAACAAAAAGATTTTGGATTTCTTAAAAGATAACAAAATTTATAAAATTAATACTTTTGACTTTGAAAATTTATACACCAACCTGCCCCATGAGAAATTAATAAATGTCTGTACTCATATATATTATGAATATTTAAATGAAAATGTGATTAAGAGAAATGACTGGCTGGCTTTATGCAATTTTAATATTACCGAAAATTATATATTTAATGGTATTGATTTTTATAAACAGGTTAAAGGTATCCCAATGGGTACAGCTTTTTCAAGTGCTTTAGCTAACATTTTCCTTCACTACTACGAGAAAAAAATAATTAATAATTACTTAATAAACGGTTGGCGATTTATTGATGATTTGATTTTGATTAACTTGGATAATACCAATATTGTTACTAACTGCTATCCTAAAGAATTAACTTTAAAAGAAACAAATAGTGATAATCTTGAAGCTACTTATCTGGATTTAAGGATCAAAATTGCTAATGAAAAAACAATAGTCGGTATTTATGATAAAAGAGACGAATTCAAATTTAATATAATTAAACTCTGTAATTATCACTCTAATCTTAACTCTAAAATTTTCAAAAATGTACTTTTCTCACAATTTAATAAAATTAAAACAATTTGTAATAACAAAATTTCTTTTATAAAAGCAACAAATAGTTTTATTAAAAATTTAAACAATAATGATTTTCCCAAAAACTACTGTAATATCAATATTTTAATAAAAAAAGAAATAATGAAATATTAGTGAAATAGATGGCGCTAAAAAATCACATTTATGTTTAGTTGCACGGTGTTGTTGTTTTTGTTAAAGAATGGCGGATACTAGCGAACAGGTCAGGGGACTGATTTTCTTTATTTTGTCATTAATTATGATCTTTCTTATATGGTTTTACCTTTTGTATATATATTTGTTTCATTTGTTGATGTTTTGCTTTGTTTTTTGTCTTTTACTGTTGGAATTGGTATGTCTCTTTTGCTTTCATCTTCGGGGGATTTTTCGGGCCACGAGGCGTCAGTACTTTCGGCCATTGTCCATCGACGCCTCACAGAAAAAATTCCCTATTTAAGAATCCTTGCTTGAAAGTGGCTCCTGACGAAGTTTTCAGGCCGGATTCCTTTTTCATTGACTATTTTTACTGACTATTTTTTTCTATTGATTATTTTGATTAGGTTATCTTATTTTGTTAATTAATTTATATTCATTTGCATTTTAGTTGTAGCTGCATTTGCGCTCTCTAAATACAATGATTGATTTAAAAACTTTTAATTCTTATAACTTGTTTAATGAGTAATGATTTTTAGTTCCGGTTCCGGTTTGGTTTCGTTGCCGTTGTTTCTTCTTCTTCGTTGTTTCACTTCTGTTTCGTTTAAATACTCTTTGAATATTGTATTGTAGATTTATTTCCTTATTGGGTTCTTATTCATTTACTTTTCATTATTTGGTTCTTATTCATTTACCTTTCATTTTGTGAACTTTTGCGTGTAATTCTGAATTGAGTTTTAATTTCGATTTCGACCTAGTTGGTTTCATTTTAATTTTGTTGATCAAGAAATGGATTTTGATTGTTTTAATAATTTTATGATTATATATATATATATATATATATATATATATATATATATATATATATATATATCCTTTTGCTTTGATTTAATAAGTAATCCGTGGGTTTTCAATTTCGATCAGTATCATAAAAAATAATGCATGACTTGCTCTACTAGTGTTTCAAAGTAAGTTTATCATTCTAGGCTCAAAATTATATTCAATGTTATTTAGAAAGTCATGAGTTATATTATTATTCTCATTTTAAATAGCCTATTAAAATGTAAATCAAGACAATGGATATCAGTACTACAATTGAATATGCGTTTGAAATTGGAATACACAGGGAAATCTTAATCATTTCAGATATAATCAGTTTTTCAAAAAAAAAAAAAAGAATTATAACATTAAAAAACCAAAAATTTCCAGTTTTAAAGGCAAATAATCTGTAAAAACATTTCTGTGCAAAGTTTATCCAATTATCATGGAGATTTAAATGTTTAGAGATATCATTGGATTCAAACGTTTAAACATTTTAGCTACGTATTTGATGATTTAGGCCACAAAAAGTAAATTTTGCAAAAAACGTGAATTACTATCCTGCTTTTATTAGAATCCATGCGTTGGAGATTCTTAGGAATTTTTTGTAACACTCAATTATGGGGCTATAAGAGGCGAGACGCTCACGCGTGATTCATTGCTAGAATATTTGGACTGTTGAATATAGAGCATCTTCTTGTAAATCGAATCTTAAATGACTTTTTTCATATCTCCCATCATTTCCAAACTTGTACAAGATATGTTTCATTTATGCAGTGAATCAAGCGTACATATTTTGAAATCATATCGATACCAGGGTCATTTAATCTTCTAAAGGACGTAATACGAAATGTGACGAATAACCAGCCATTTGAAGCCAATATACATACACTTAAACATACGGGGCACGTTTAAATCGGAATAGTATCGAAACGATGTAAAAAAAGTTTACACTTTTATAAGAATCATTTCGTGTGTGTGTGCAGATATTTCTTGAAAATAAGGAATATATTGGTGTGAGAAGTTGCCAACATTTGATGTTCATTGTAATATCAATTCTTTTAAATGCTTAAGAAAGGGTTAATCTTGCACTTATGTATACAAAAAGTCACTTCTCTGCATTTGGAGAAAATTTTAGATTGAAATAATTAATTAAATATTTGAATCAAAACTTGAGTCTTTGTATTTGATTGTATTTATTAACTGGAGTAATTAAAACTTTGTTGTATACTCACACACTAAATTGTTATGCCAGATACGCCTTGTAGAGCATTTGATGTAATAGTCATGAACTATTAACTTTTGGTACGAATTCAGGATTTTTACTGAATTGATCGTCTTATCTTTTGTAAGATTTTTGAAGAATTAACTTCTGAAACATTGTTAATAGTATAAGAAAATTGAATTTGAGTATCAAATGTATTTTCTTCCAACCTATTGAAACTAAAATTTGTCAGGTAATTATACTTGTATAGCTTTTTATTTAGTTAAATTTAGTTTATTATTGTGCTATAACACTTTGTTACAGTCGCAATAACAAACTAAATACTCCTTTAAATCAAAATCCATTGCAATTTTAGTTTATCGCAATCTCATGTTGCTGAAAGTACAGAATGCCAGATGATCGGCTCTCCATATGATTTTCTTAGAAATTGATGGGAGTCAGCTCTATGCTGTTGCTTCTAATGGCACTTGTCATTGACAAGCCCGCCGACTAAAGGGCCATTGCAATTTTATCGAAATTTTTTGCGCCTCTAGTTTTTTCAGTAGAGCCATCTAAGACCAAGAGTACGAGTTAGCTACTCACACGTCACAAACTTTTTTACATGGCGGACTTTATTCATACATTTCCTTCACTCATCTAGAGATTGAAATTTAGACCTGCATCAGAAAACGATCACCTCTGAACCAGTACCCCCAGTGGTATTATTCTCTACATAGAAAACTTTGTGACCACAATAGATTTATACGAGTGCCAGTCACCACCATATATGAAGGCATTCTGCCGGCAAGGTTCGAACTCGGAACCCAAGGGATGCGAATTCAAGTCATACCACTAGGTCTATACTATAGATGTCAAATCTGTGTGTCGAATTTTATGAAACTAGCTGTCTTCGTTTTGCAGTTATTGTGTTAATTTATATTCAAAAAAAAGGATAGCCAGAATGTCTGTGAACCTTAAAATGCGATAGAAATCTAGAAATTTAATGTAAATATATCGAAAGTCACCCGACTAGCTCAAAGCGTTTGAATTGTTTCTCACATAAATTTTTTTTGTAAGAATGTTTTTTGAAATCCAACAGCTCTAAAATGAGAAATATAGAGCTCGATTTTTTTTAATGATTACAATATTTTCTTTGAATTTTGTAAAAGTGAAAGAAATAAATATCGTCAAAGAAGTAATGCCTTTAGTTACAAAATTAATTTATGGAAATTTGTTTAAGCTCAGGACATGGAAACAAGGATCATTGAAATAGATACACAAAATGAACTGGAAGAATTAAATCAATCCTATTAAGTTAAAATTGTATAATATCCTAGAAGCAAATGTAATCTTTAGAAATCCTGAGCAATTGAAAATGGGAAAGCTGAATACAAGAATGCATCAAACGCCCGTTGAAGTAAGAAATTAATATATTTTTCCTATTGCAGGCTACGAAGCAAAAGCCTAATATATTTCATATTATGTGTATGCACCCATATGTTGCCAAATTTGGACTCTTTTACTCCAATTTAGTACATTAACGAATCAAAAATTGTTTTACTTAAATTTTACGTAAAAATTTAAAACCAAATCGAGAGAAAATTAAGAAATCGAGACAATAATCATGTTATGTCACTAATAACGCATATTGTGGCGATTTCATTATTTAATGGATTGCAAAATATAGCTAATAAAATTGTAAGGCATTAAATAACGCCTAAAATTTTAAATTAATGAGCTCAGCATCACACTCAGTAAAGTATCATTGCATTGTTTTTACAATTTTTCTTCCTTTAGAATTTAGCAACCTTTTTAGCTAGTATAGATTGATTCAGAAAATATTATAAAATGAAATGAATGACAAACACAATTTGGCCATCTTCCAAGGCTAACGTTTATTTAAAAAATAGATTTTAGAAGGTAGAGATAAGATATCTAACAAAGTCACATCTAAATAGAGCATTAATCACACAACCAGACCTGACACGTATAATTGAATATTATGAAGTATTTGCTTAGTCCTAATATTTTGGTACTGCACAATAATTGCAGTACCATTTACAATCATTTTAATAAACTCATTTTATCTTAAGAAAATCTCCGATATTTTGCTTCATAATCTAGAGAAGTAAACTCGTTCGTATATCGTACTCTGTTTCAGCTGACATAGTTTTGGAATAATGTTAGTGTTACTGGAAACTAGACGGTAAAAAATGTTTTCAGCGTAGAAGCGCTTTCTCTTTGGAAACTACAACTACAAAGTAGTAAAATAAGTTAAAATTGAATGCTCACATCAGATAAAGTTAATTAGACCCTCACGTGGGTTATTTATAAAAAAGAAGAAAAACTAACTCAGGAGAAGACGTTTCTGCTGCTTAGTCATTCTGTTATGGTGATTCTGGTTGAACCTCTTGTAAAGAAAAATACATTTTATAACAAACCGCCTGAGAAGTCATGACAATAAAGCAACAAGCTCAAGTTGCAATGATTTCAGATACGGTTTGCCGTTAACACAGATAAATCTACATGATTAATAACACTGCCAACAGTTAGTTCCTAAAGAAACCTTCGTGGTAAATATCAGAAATGAATTAAAGCTGTCAGTCTAAGGAAGACCAACGTTAGTCAGATTCTTCTCCTTTTGTAGTGAAAAGGCGAAATTTCCCTTTTTCGACCGATAAATGTTTTGTCAACCGTAGACGGTGCTCATTTGATCTTCAGTCACAATGCACAGCATAGGGCTATTTACCTCTTCCCGGCTAAGACCATTTGCCCCTTCCTCCAGGCTTAAACCACTCCTAGCATTAACACCGAGGAGTTACCATTCTCTTGTCAGGGTTAGGGAGTAGTGTGAAAACAGGATTGTCAGGGTATCGGAGCAGTGTCCAAACAAACCGACCATTCAGTCTCAGCTGACCAGTGGCTGTGTTAGCCTTAAGCCACCAATTGGATTCGTAGGCTGAAAGATCCTCCACACATTCACTTATTTAAACCTTTACTGGGGATGTGCCGTCTGTGAGAGCGCTAACAATGGACTTTCGTTCTCCAGTAGTCCAATTTTAGCTCATTTGAATGGATTGGCCCAGTAGCTTCCTGTTCTGTCATCTTCAATACACTTTTTCAAGCGTATTCAACTTAGGCGTTTTTAAATAATACAGTTATTTTTTTCATCGTGGTCTCTAAAATCGCAACTCCCGGTAGTATCACAGTGATAAACAAATCTTAGCACACGGTGCCTGTCCTTGTGCTCCAAAATATCACCCGAATTACTGATCCTATTGTGAAGCAAAAGGTCTAGACACTTTTAAATGAAACAGACAGTGGTTTTAGTCGTAAGGATAATTGTACAGAGATTTTTTGGTGAATGTCCACATTCAACTTTTTCAAATACGAATGCTCAAATAAAATTAATTTTTCTACTGATATTGGACTTTGAACAATTTATAAAATGCAATAATATACTAATGTAATTGTATACAGAATTTATATCTTGAATTTTTATCCTAGTTCTTAACCTGTATGTTTAAAATGCCCTAGAAAACTGTGATACGGAAGCCACATAAGCCGATAAAAAAAAAACTAATTTTAGCCGTTTTCATATAATTGTTCAATTTTACATTATATTACTCTCTATATTCTTTATACACTAGAAAAGTAATACGATTGAAAAAGTATAAAGTAAAGAGTTTTTTTCCAAAAATATTATTTATTGTAACATGTAATTCGAGAAGAAAATTCATGTTCTAACGCATTTACTTTTTCAATGATAATATAATTTGAAAAATTGCTTAAACATTTTTATATATACCAAGAGAATATTTAAAATATATATTGGCAGTTTTTCATATAAATACATTCATTAGAAAATTTAATTTGAGTACAAAGGAAATGCGGTCTCATAGATCTCACCATCCCAGTTAAATCCTGAAATTTCCCCTCCCAGTTAAGAGTTAAAGGATTTATCTCCTCTTGGTTACAATATGTCAGTCTCTCTTTTATGTGAACAGATGAAAGACAGCTTTTCCACAACTTTAAAGACTTAACGAACTATTCTCGATTTCTATCTTAAATCCAATAATGAAATCTCGCGATTCCTTCCTCTGAGTATCCTCATATCTCACCCATCTTTAAGCCAAATTTCTTCACTTCCCTTGAACAATTTTAATTCTTCACAACTTTGGCGAGAAGCAGCACCCGTATTCGGCCTATTGGCGCAATTTTTGTTTCGCCATGAAATCGTCAATATTGTGTGTTTGCTTACTGTTTTGAATTGTTTAATTCATGATAAATCTATTACTGCTTGATATAAATAAGTAAAAGCCTGAAATTCAGCAAAAATATTGCGATATAAATAAATCAATAAATAGGAAAAATTAAAGCTATTTATTCCTTTCATATTCTTTTAAGAACAAATGAAGTATTTATCTTAATCTTTGTAATAACTCATACACCTCAAAATTCATATGAAAGACCGCTATAGCACTTCTTACAGATATATTACATATAAAGTAATATCGACAAATAATTGAAAAATAAATATTTCCAAAGAATTTTAATGAATTAAAACATAACTCAAATTATTTAGTTGACATCGATTACTAATTGAATACATAAATGAAATTAATTTACTCAAAAATTCTGGTTTAATTTAGTTGATATATCAAATTAACTCTGTAGAAGGCCAAATGAGACTTCTAACCGGCGATTCTTCAAATGGTAATGATACTTCTAACCGATTCTTTTGGCGTCAAAAGAAAAACAAAAGTCCTTTCCTTCACAACCAACATGTAATAGAACATCCCGTTTTTAAGACAACTGGCCCCACTTTTAGGGTTATTAAGGTTTTTCTCATGACGGTAAGTCAGTAATCTATTGTGACTCTTACCCGTTTGTTTTGAGGCCACTTTAGGCTTAATCCTTGAACTTACAAAATACACGAGGCTAAATCGGAAATAATCTAAAGGGGGGAGGGTAGCGAGAAACAGTATGAAATGAATAAAATCAAAAATTAGAGGTTAAGGTGAAAGGTAAATCAATAAGGATTAAGGTTACCATAAAGATGAGTAAGGATGACGAGTATAGCAGCCAGAAATCGGAGGCCGTATTTAATAGCCGAGCCATTGGCAACATCCGTCAATTTCATAAAGTAATTAGTTTCTTACTACACCGTGACTTTACGGTCTTGTTATCTACAGATTTTTTATACAGACTGTCAAAGCTTTCTCAGACGAGAGAATTCAGAAACAGTCACCCTCTTCTGAAATAATTTTCGGCCACGTGTGTAGGAAAGGGAATAAGATGTCCTTGTCTTGGGAGTAAACAGCAATGATTTCAAATAGAAGGAATGTCTGATAGTTGGTTATTAAAGTCGTTTCTATTGGCTTTTATTGATAAGCCCGCTGACTAAAGACTCATCGATTTAATCCGAATTGAGCGTCTTGTTTATTGCTGAAATCGAGAAAATATTTTCAAAAATGACAGAATGTTAGTTTCTTTAAAAATATCCAGTTAAAAATGGGAGTATTAAATGTTATCAGAATAAAAACCATCACCCGCTGACACCATAGCGGTGTTATAAGTGAAATTTTATGCAACTGTAGCCGACTCTCCAATGGCGATTGTGTTAACGTGTTACTAAAACTTGACAATTTATAATCTTCAGATAGCTTCAAAAAAGTAAAATTTAGTAATTAAAACAAAGCAAATTGATTTTTCAAAATAAAAGGAAAGTAAATGGCAGTTATTAAAAATCTTTAATATTGATATTATCGGTTGAAGCAATTATGTTGATGTGTGATTGAATATGAAATGTAACATATAAGAATGCGGATCATTCTTCATATATTAGCTCGTTCTTTCTAAATCGAGTTAAAAATTATTTTTTCTAAGTAAATGCATTCCTAAGCACACATTTTGACATTCTTAGCACACATTCTTTTTTATTATTTCTTCTTTAGTAGTTAAATATTAGTCTTTTGTAGTTAAATATTAGTCTTTGTGTGATAGTTTTTGAAAAAAGGGACAACACAAAGTGATACTTGATATTCTGCACACTGATATCTGGTCTCTTTTCTTTCTGGTTTACAGCTATTATCTACTCTTCATCTTTTATCCTTAAATTCTTCATAAACACTATCCGAAAAACCTTTGCTTTCGCTATCTTGCCTGCTTGTTTGTTTGTTGGGGGTTTTATAGCGCAAGAACCCTATTTGGTTATACTGCGCCAAGGAAACGGTAAAGTGAAAGCCGAATATTAAAGACAATTCAATATAAAATCTATGATATCAACATAAAACTGTGTAAAATATAATATTGCAAAAATCAAGTAAGTTATATTACAAAATTAAAATGGGTGTTAATAAAAGCAAATGAAAAAATGAGTCAATGCAAAACACAAGAAGTAAAAAGTGCTTTGCTATCTTGCATCATTGCCATTATTTTACTTTTTTTAACGCAACTATCCTTTGTTATACTCTTGCCGCCTTCGACGACCAGCCAGTTCGCCAATCTTAATACTCTTTAAAATGGTGTGTTAAATACTTTATGTAATGTCATTGTCTATTAAATACTTCATGTGACTTGTCTTAAATAGCTACTTCATCAAAATATTTGCAACACTCAAATTTTGATAGCCATATAATTCCCTCGTGCATTTATAAAGGTTCTAAGCCCGTAATGCCTTATATATCAGCTCCCACAAAATTTCACTATTAACTTAAAATGGAGAAGATTAAGCTGCAATTAATATAAAAACCTGTTTTAATGAAACTATTAATCTTCTTTTAATGTCCTTATTGAAAACATAGTCCACGAGCATTTGAATCTTATGTGTACTGCAGAATAATTTTCATAATTTATATAATGTATCTAGAATTATTTAACTAAATTTTTTTTAGATTAACCTCTTTTATTAAATAGTGATATTCAATTATTTATAAATTAGCCAGTTTTACAGACCGACTTAGTTGATTGAAGTTTATCTCTTTTTTGAAAAAAATATTAGTGTCTGAAAAATATCTTATAAAATATGATTCACAGAGCAGGGGATCTAGATAAAAGCCAAACTTTCTTCATTTATTAAAACTTTTATAGAGTCATGTTACATTAATATTTGCTTCATTAAGATCCTCTTTAAAGAAGTATTTCTATTATTAAAGTTTTACAAAGTAACCGTTGGGCCTTGAATTGAAAAGATATATATTAAGCCACATTTTTCTTAAATAAGGCTGATTTATTTAATTAATAAAACTGTACTAGTGATAAAAATTCTTCTTTATTTTTTTTAAGAAAAAAAAAAACATGTTTCCTATTCATTTCATTTTATACAGACTCGTAATGAAAATTACATTTTTATGTGTTTAATGTGCAAGAATAGCTACTTTATTTTTTTAATTTGATTTTTTTATCCATCGAATGGCAACGTATGGATAAAAGATAATCCCCCGCTTTCATTCATAACTCACGTAAAGACGAGTAGCTAAAAAATTTTATTTTTATAGTTAAAAATATGACTAAATTATTTTTTAATAATCATTAAAAATAGAAATTAAATTTGTTCATTAAAATATTAGTATCAATAAAAATATATTTTTTTTAGTATTCAATATGATGTAAAATTCAATTTTGTGCTATAATATTTTCAAAAGTCATAGCGGATAAATATCGAAATTGCACTTAATTTTTAAATTCCATTTCGAAAAAATCTCTATGAGGTTCGCATTCCCAATCCCCAAGATATACATGGGCCAAATTTGGTAGCTGTAGATCCAACGCTCTAAACCATAAAGCTCCAACACACACACATTGAGCTTTATTATAAGTATAGCTTACTAATCCATAACCATACGTATACTATACAGTAGGAAAAACACCTGACCAGTCAAGCCAAAAGAACTGCTAATCAAGGCTGAATATTTACACTCATATCCTCCACTGGGGATATGAGTGTAAATATTCCGAGATAATAAGACCGAGAAAAAACAAATCGTACAGGCAAATTCTGCTTCGTTCGAGTTTTCTGGGGTTAATAATTCACTGCAATATACACGAACCCGAGATAACTTGGGATAATCAGGCGAGCGTTTAAAGTCTTGAATCTTAAGTCAAAAAAAAAAAATCCTGAGACAGTAAAAATGCTTTTTTGCTTTAGAATGACTTTATTTAACAAGCAATTAATTAACTTACATTCAATGTTTCAAATTGAAATATTTCATCATTCCTGGTTAAACAACTTTAGTGAAAGATTTTGGTCCCTTAAAACTCATGTTTCAGTTACTCTCAGTTTACACTACTTTTATTCCAATTTTCAAAAAAAAAAATATTTATAAATAAATAAAAATTGCAAGAAGTTGCGTTGAATCGGAAGTAATTAATATGAAATGAACTGCTTGGCATTAAGTTAAAAAATTGAGTTTATAATAAGAAAATGGAAATT
>JAPMOQ010025531.1:0-18849 GCA_026543055.1 Argiope trifasciata
CCCAAAAATAAAAGATAATAAATTATACAATATTAAGCAAATTATTATTTGCAAATCCAAAAATAAAGACATCAGAATCAACAAAAACTGCAAAATACGGCTCAATCATAAAATCAAAAAATATCATTAAAATATGAAAACAAAGAACACACTATTTACAAGCAAAACTCCAAAAAACCTTATAAAAGGCAAATGCGCCATGCCGAACTACTTTTTGATTCATTTTGCTTAATGTTTGCTTAATATTTATTTCTAATTTGCTTGTCTATATAAATTTGTATTCTAAAATATGTTGCAACTTTATTCAAGATATTATATTAACTAAATAGTTTATTTTAACTGTTGGTAACACTCAAGCCGTCATTCAAAATTTCCGCAACATTTCATTGAAGTATGTTTCAAACAAATCATTATACTTTTAAATTATGAACACGTATCCTCTAATTGAATTTTTTTAATCTTTCGGGTGCATAGATGGCATGTCAAATCATCCATGAGTAAATATTACAAATGATAATTTTTTATTTCATGTGCGGCCCAATAAAATAATATTTCATATGTCTGAGTTCAATGAAAGTGATATGTCTGAGTACTTTGCGAATCTCTATTTGTGCATGACACTGCACTTGTTAGGAAAACTGTCTGGTTGCTAAGAACAGATATATATAAAATGTTGCCCCACCATATGTATTTCGTGGGTTAGGCTTTGTTAAGAGTCAGAAATTAACTTTATATTGGCAAGGTAACTTTTTATTTGCAAATAAGGCAAAATTTAAAACGTATCTGAACATAATATTTCCTCTGGAATTCTTCATAATAATTCACCCTTGATGTATGCAGTGACTGTGTCTGATTGGTACATTTTATGTTATTACTCACGGTATTTTTAAAATCTCGAGGACGAGCTGTCAGCTATTTAAGTTGAGAGTGCAATGGAGTCTGAAGACAAAGCCCCTGAGCATCCGAGGGCAGAAATCTACTTTTTTATTCTATACCAATGTATTTTCTGTAGGCGGTTCAAAGTCACATTTACTACCTCGTTACTGGTACCAGACAGCCAATAACGAAGTAGAAAATATGATTTCGAACAGCCTACAAAAAATACACAGAATATAGCTTATATGAAGATGACACGCACATTCGTTTGCACAATACCCTTTTTTTCAGGTGGCAACAAGTTCGATTAAAACTATTAGTATTAGATAACTTAATTAATAAGTAATTAACAAACTGAAAAGACTCAAACGTGTGTGTTTTTTTAAGAAATCGATTGATATTTAGGAAGACATGTTGTTGGAATAAAAATGAAAATTTAAAATAAATTATATTTATATTAATTTCCTGTTTATGATACATTTCTTGTGAAATTAAAAATTAATTATTTTAAATCAACGAACTTAAAATGCAAATTTCCATTCTTTATGTCGCTACTAAGGATAGAACATCAAAAATTACATTCCAGTTTAAATTCTTTTTTGCTTATATAAAGCTTAAGATAACTGTTCTTTTGCATAATGCCGGCCTTCCCCCAAATTCTATATAAGCCTTAACTGGGGACGTGCGGCCTGTGAGACCACTATCGGTGGACTTTCATTCACCCTTATTCTATTTTTAGCTCAATTGAATGGAATGACTTCTAGCTTCATATTTCGTGACGAATACCAATGCGATTCTTCAACTGATTTCAGCCGATAATTTTAGAAATAATTCAGTTATTTCTTTAAGCGACATCACTCAGACTGCTCCACCCCGTTAGTGTCTCAGTGATAAACCAGGCTTAGCAGACATCACGTAAACTTAGGCCCAAAAATATCATCCAAATTACTGATTCTATTTTGAAGCAATATTCCAGACTCTTTTAAAAGAAGTAGAAAGTAATTTTAGTGATAAGTAGAATTCTTCAGAAGAGATTTTCGATAAAAATTCGATTCAACTGATTATTACATGTATGTTCAAACATAACTAAATTTTCTAGTGATAAAGTTTTTTGAAAAATTTATAAAATATATTAACACACCAAGATATATATATATACAGAATTTATAGGCTAATTTTTATAATAATTATTTACCTCTAAATTTAAAATGTCCTGTCTTTTTTGTCCTTACTGTGCTATGAAAATTACAAAAACTGATTAAAAATGGGCCAAATTTACCCATTGTCATTTTTTTGTATTATTCATATAATTGCAAAATTTTAAATTATATTGTTTTCTATACACCTATATATACTAGAAAAATAAATCTGGTTTAAAAAATATAAAGTACTATATTTTTTTAAAGAATATTAATTATTATCAAATGTAATTTGAGAAGAATTTTTTTTTGTTCCAACATATTTGCTTTTATCAGTGATAAATATTTTGAAAAAAAAATTTTGAAACATATTTATTTAGTAAGATAAACGTCGGCAAAATATATATGCTGATTTTTAATCAAATACTTTCATTAGAAAATTTGATTCGAGTGTAAAGAAAATGCGGTCTCGTAGATCGTACTTTCTCTGTTTTGTCCTAAATTTTCATCTCCCTAGTTAAGGGATAAAATTATTTATATTCATTGCTCTAAATTGCAAAATCGCAATGTAATTTCAAACCTACTTCGCAGTCTTTTTTCCCCTTATACAATATCCTAGAAAGAATTTTCTTCTTTTAAGGATAGAATATAATCTACCTGTTTTCTTTATTTTATTCAAACCAACAGCACAAAATAATGGAACAAAAATTCAATAAATCTTCAAATATAACCCCCTGAAGATAGAATTTTTTCGGTATTTTCAGATAGAATATATTTCTGCTGGTTTAAAATATAGATGCATCTAAACCTTCCATAAAAAGAATATTTTTTTAAAAAATAAGGTATGTTATATGCTTTTTTCAAGTTTATAAGAAAACTTAGATTTTATTATGAATCAGAAAAAAAATTCTAAATTATTATTTCCCTCATTAAGAAACTAAATGTGTGGTAATCAAATGATTGACATCTGTGTTATCATTAGAAATTTTATTAGAAAATTTCTTTATCAAAATTTTTAAAGAATAAAAAAAATGCGGATTGCAATTTACCAATCTTGCTGGTATCCTAATTTACATGCCACTAGAAATGTGTTTGGATAGGAAAATATTTTAAAACATGCAAAAGAAATATTTGTGAATTTCAGAAATATAAATAAATAATACATTTTTTGAATTTAAATCCCATTTCTGGGAATAAATTATTAAAGTCAGGATTCCAAACGACTATGATGAAATAAATAATTATGCATACTTAGTTGGAACCATGGCGAATACTGACTGAGATATATTTGTTGAAATATGCCTAAATAGTGAAAAATAAGTTTTATTTAATGCAGAAAACTCTTTACGCCTTCTAGCATTGCAGATGAGGTACAACTGCAATTGAATGTTTCGAATAAATTATTTGTGTTAAATCAGCGAGAGTTAATACAAATTAGCTCAACTGAAATATTCAAAACGCTCTAGCAACCAATAAAGTTGAATATAAATATTTCGTAAATCTGTTGAAGCAAGTTATTCTAATCAGCCACAAGTTCCCACGAAAACCAAAAAAATGTTTTACAAGGATATAATGAACCTTTTGTCTTAATCTATTAAGCCTTTGAAAATTTAGAGAATTCCCAATTCTTTATCATCTCACATAAAATAATTTGTAAAGTTAGAAGAAACCAAAAATACTTCAGAATCTCTATTATGTGACGAGTTTAAGAAAGGAGTGTGGTTGTGTATTGTAGAATAAAATAATAGCTTACAAACGACGATTATTCGTTTCTTTACTTTGCAATAATAGATAATACTCTAAAGTTTTTATAAAACCTTCTGACAAAATAGCAATTGATATAACCTTGAATATTTATGAATTTATTAATTTTTTTTTGAAATTCAAGCAAATATTTCTAGAGTTACGAGCACTTCAAAAGGTAAATTTTCTGTAAAATATTTTTCCTGAAAATTTATTAATTTTAATCGTAACAATAGATTAAAATCCAAATTAACTTTGAACTTATTTTATAAAACGAACAGATTTCTTTAATAGTTATGAATATAATTATTCTTCTAATATATTCCGAATTTGTGTTAAGAATTCATTTTAGTAAGACATTACTTCAAATGAGCTTAGCAAATCTTAATAACAAATTTATTATTCGCTAGCATACAATACCTACAAATGCTGGACTCAACCAAATTAATCGAGTAATCTTTAGGAAGATATATAATACATAAACATCATTGTTCATTTTATTGAAGCACTAGCCGCCTTCGGCGACCAGCTGGTTCGCCATGAGTAATGGGTTCTAAAATTTTCAATTAAATCGCATATTCATTAGCCTTGAAGTAACTCTTGTCATTGATTGGTCTGAAATTAATATTTTCTTTAAGATGATGGACGGAAAGTTCTAAAAGAACACATTTTCCTAATAATATTCTTTAATTTTATAAATCGGTCAGTTTTAATGATTGTTTTAGAAGACTGATTGATGAAGCAACTTTTATTTAAAATATTAATAAAAAGATTTTGTAAAATATGGCTGACAGAGCAAAGTATGAAGAAATCTAAAACTCATTATTCATAAATGCATTGTTTGACTCAAACTGCATAAAATGTAATTATTTACTTCATTTAGATCAAATTAATAGTATTAAACAATATATATGCATATTAATAATATTTTACAAACTGGCCATTGGAAAAGAATTTGAGGGCATATTCTGTATAAATTCAATCCTGTATAAATAAAGATAATTTATTCAATTAATGATTTAGATATTGCAAAAGTTCATAGAATCCTTTGCGTTGCATTTATTTTTTTAGAAAATATCACTTATTATATTTATTTTATTTTATCCAGACACATGCTAAAAGTTGCATTTCTTTAGATTTATTTTGCGATGATAGTTTTTTTTTATTCGAACTTCCGGCATTCTTTTATTTTATCCAATCACGTGCTAAAAACATGTTTAAAATATTTCTTTAAAATTTTGTTAAAAATAGAAGCTTACGTCATAAATTAAAAAAACTCATACCGTTAGAAAGCTAATTTTTTTAATTTTTAAATTTATATGAAAATCATGTTTGTGCAATAATATTTTCTGAAGTTATAGCGAAAAAACGTTGAAATTTCGCTTCAATTTTAATTAATTCTAATTCTAATTAAAAATTATAAAAAAGGCTCCGAGATGCACATTCCCGACCTCCAAGGTATGCATGTACCTGTAGAGCGCCAACACGCCATGTTGGCCTGTAGAGCGCCAACACGCCATGTTGGCCTGTAGAGCGCCAACACACACACACACACACACACACACATTGAGCTTTATTATAAGTATAGATTAACTTAAGTATTTGATTAGACAATTGTTTTATTCTAATAAGATTTATATTCTTTACGTATTCTAGTACAAAAATCATACAAAATGAAAATGTAGTAAATGAAACGCTAGTAAAATTTGATAATGCTTTCATGCAGCTCTATGATGGATGCTCTAATACTTTTGAATTGAATTGCTACAGTGCTGCAAGAGAGAGAAGGAGGAATGCAAAGATTTTTTTAAACATTGTTGATCTCTATCCTCCACTATACATTCCGAACTTCTCCGGTGAGAACAATGAAATAAAAAACCTAACAATGAGATATTCTTGATAAGTATATAATTATATTTCATTTTTTTTTTCTAAATCTGCAAATTTCACCAAGGAATTCCTAAATTCATTTTGGTTACTTATTTAGAAACTCAGTTTTACTTACAGATTTTACTCCGGTTCTCATCGTTCATTATTGGTTCGATACGGATAACTTGAAAGAATCAAAGATATATGTGCCAGCAACTCCTTGGCCTCACACGGTCATTCCTTAAGGTATCGGACAAGCCCTATCTTGCTTAGCTAGATGATTAGATAACATTTGACCATTCATTTTCAGTATGTCCGAAAAATAATAAATGCTTTATCCTTTAATTTTATATATGTAAATAACATTCTAACCGAAATTCCTGTGTACTATAATTCTATGCATAATTTTTTTTTAAAAAAAGTTTCAAATATAACTTTTTAATACGTCTAATTAATATTTCTACAATAACTCATAAAATATTTACGGTTTCATTACATTAATAAAATCTTTCCCAAATCTCAAAAGCTGTCAGACACATACAATCCTCCTGTAGTCTTTACTTTCAAAGTTGCAGTGAGATATGCTTTATATAACTCTGCAACGACTTCCATTTCCAGCCTATGTCATTTGATCTTTTGTCAGGTTAGACAAAGGCATATGCGCAATAATGTACTCATGATCAAAGGATGTCTGATTGAAAGCGGTTCGCTTTGCGACTAACGAGATTCTTAACAGAGGAAGTGCTGGACCATACGCTTCATTTCAGTCTGGTTATCAGAAACCGAGGTCTTAGATGTGACGATTCAGAGAAGTAGTTGCTAGAATAGTGTTAATGATGATTTAAATGTCTCCTAAAAGGTCATTCAAATACATACAAATGTCCTTAGCTGTGACAGTTAAGAGATTTGAAGCAATAGAAAGCATAGAAAAACTTTCTATGTTGTTTAAAATTATTTTTTTATGATTCTATTATAAATTATGTTTGCGCAAAGAATATATTTTAATTAGTTCTGAAGGTCAAGCTGAATCAGATATGAAAACAAACTAGTCATAATATTAAAAACTAAGTGTTTTATCATATTCCAATGAATGTTGTTTGCAAAATTTAGCCTTTAAACTTCTTTTGTGTTCTAAAAACTAGTGTCACCCTTATAAAATTTCTTAAGCGATAATGTTTTTAAATGATATTAGTTGACATTCTGTAAAAAGAAATGCCAATTTTTAAAAATATTTAATACATGTATCCTGACATGAATTAAATATTTTTCAAAAATATTTTATTCAAACATTATTATTTCATTTCAGTTTATCTCACTTAAACTCAAAAGTTGAAGCAAACTCAAAAGATTTCAATGAAGTACATTTAGATAATAATTACATTTCTTTGTAATCTAAACAAGAATTCTTCTTTTCATAATGTTATTTTTAACAATTTGTCAAGTGGATTATTTCTGAATCAACACCATGTTTGATAATTGATCAAAATTTAAGTTTTTAAATTCATATTTTCATCATTTGAAAGCAGTTAAACTGACGCAAATAATTAGACATATGATAACATATGATTCAATTAATGTATTTTCAAGCGTTATTTTGATAGAAAAATAATCACGGGATCTGCAAGATTCTATGTCCACTAGTGACATATTTTTTCAGAATCTGTAGCTTAGAAATCTAATTAAAATATCTAAATAAGATTGGTGGTATTTCTGAATATAAAAAAAATATCTCTTAGATGTTTAAAATTAAAATCTATATTTATATCATAGTAAAGATTATATGTTATTTTCATAAAAGCATAATTTTTTTGAATTAGTATGCTCGTGGAAACTAGATATAATTAAAAATTCTGGAGTTTTTTTGATTGGTTGTAAAAAATATCGAGATGTTGTTAAAGTCATAAAAAATTATTTGTGGAAATGACAATTACGTTTAATCTAAAGTTTTAGATTGTAAGAAGAAAACACTATTTTTCAGTGAAAAACTGAAAATATATTACTGTCTAACTAGATCTTAAATATTGCTTTGATATCACATAATCTAATAATCTGATAAAAGAAAAACAACATAGTACAGCACTCAAGCAACTTTTTATATGCTTATTACGATTAATTGAGAATCTAATTTAAACAAAGACAGAACATGAACTAAATTAATGAAAGACAAATATTTTTGAATTAAGAAATCAATTTTTTTACTAAACATAATTACTCAAATGACTTTCTCCTTTTGATAATATTATGCTAACCATATTTCATTATTCACTGTTTAAGTCATTCAGTGCCTGATAATGAAAATAAACTAAGACCCTCGCAACACAGTAAGATAATCATGAAAATATGTTGGAGATACACGCCTGGTTTCAATATCAAATGGATTTCCATTAAAGGACATATACTCCCATTTGCTCTGAGGGATGAGGTTCAATCATATTAGAGGGATAAATGGGTTCCAGTGGAATTTAAGAAATTAGAGAAGGACAATTTGGGAAATTGTCAAAATATACAAAATAATAGGATTTTTTAAAGTATTAATTAAGACAGAAAATAATTTGACCAACAGGTGAGATTCACTTAAATGTAGATGCGGAAATAATACAGCCTCAGAGAGGCCTCAGGCTTTTTAGATACCAAAGTAGTGAATTTCGTAGCATTGTTATCATTTCGTAGCACAGCATAAATTATGAAGATAAATGAACATTCAGAGGTATCCGAAAACACATGGAGAATAATTATTTTGATAAACTGAAACCATTTTAGAATTGAAATGCAACGAATTTGTTAAAATTACTTTTAGAATCTATGTCGCTATGTTGCAAAGTAAATCAGTAAAGTATTGTGCCAATCATATTGCGGCAACTATAAATGCTAATAGCAGATTTGTATTAGATTGGGTAGCATGAAAAAAATTCAAAGGATCAGTTTCTGATTGTGAAAGAAATGGCTTTTTGTTGATTTCCCTATTAAAGTTAATTTTAAAACGAATAATCGAAATCCCTAAAACAGAAATCAGTAAATTAGTTAAGAGGCTTGCAGTAACTGTAAAATACATCTCGAAGTTTAGTTGTAATGCCTCTTAGGTATAATGCTCAGCGTGATAGAAAAGAAAGCTTTACTGATTAGAGCAATCCAAATCCTTATTAGAAATCACGTAACATAGTTGCTTATATTAATTCATTAAAACCGTCTTCATTTCCAAATTCTGAATCAAATTTAAATTTATTTTTCATTTCTAGTAGCTTAGAAACAGCCACCCTCTTTCCTTCTAATAATTAAGTAATACCCTTCTAAACAAGTAACCTTTAAGAAAATCAATCCAAATAAAGCCGATTTAAGATGAATTTTACAAAATTCTTATTCAAACCAAAAAATCACATTTAATTTTTGCGAATTTTTCATTTACCCAAAACTATTGCAATAAGGAACCAATGTTCATATTGTTTACCAATGAATTGCTATTTTGAATAACGATGTAGAATTTATTTCCTTTTGAAATCCATCGGCAACGACTCAAAAAAATCTAGTTCTTTGCGCAAATGACTGTCCCTTATACCCTATGGTACATCTATCTGGCAGAATTTTAAAGAAATAGCCAGATAAAATAATACTGAATTCTAATGATATTAAAAGAGTTGCTATTAATAGAGGTATTCCTTTTACACAAACTAAATTTTTAACAACAATTTTTCAACCGGAATCGCTTATCTAACTTCACTAAATGCTAACCTTATTTTTAAAATAATTCAGTCACTTGCTAGAATTCTTGTGTTCTTCTAAGAGATAATTAACAATTCTTCCTTTTTTGATCTTAAAATATTTATTACATTTTTGTTTACAAAATTTGATTAGCAACTAAGATCTCATTAAAATCTGAATAAAAATAAATCATCTTCGTTATTATTCACTAATAGTGAAACATTCTTTCTACATTTGTAGAAAGGAATAATATTTAGTATCGAGTTATTTTGGGAAGCACTAGAAGTAATCGGCATTTGAAGAGTAGTTAATACATTGCATAGCGTATACTGGAGCTGGTAGACACTACCTTCAGAGGTATGGCTTATATTTTATTTACTCTTGGGCTTAAGATCAGAAATCCATGAATTATATTTCCTTCTCTTAATTCAAAATTACTTATGCTTTATTTCATGTATAGAACGTTTTTAAAAATTATGTGATGTTATTTATATTTAAGAGAATTCGCATACAAAAATAAGATAGTTACTTTTTCTGAAATTCCTCTGAGCAATTAAATCCATATTTTTAAAATTTAATAAAAGTTGATGTCTTTCCAAACAATTTTTCTCGGTTTTTCTCCCCATGAATACAGATCAGATTTATCATAAACAATCAATCCGAGACTATGAGCTTGCGCTATTTTAAGAATTCAAAGAACTGTTTTCATGTTGGAAATTCTATATTTGATTTTTAACCCACTCAAATCTTCATTTGTCATGATCGAATTGCAATTTACTTATCCATTTATCACTTCTTTCCCTAAATCATTTAAACCTCTCAAACTCTTATCTTTGAAGTCAACTAAATTTCTCAAATTTTTTAAAATCGTCTTGCTTATATTATTTTCTTTTATCAAACATTTTTTAATAAATGCGTGAAAATTTGCTTCTTTTTATCGCACATATCAATTTTTTTCTTTCTTCGTATGAATTATAGATAATGATTGATTTATCAGAGTGGCAGGATTATTAGAAAGCAAATATTTAAAATATTGAAGTTTCTAACCATATTCAAATTCGAAAAATACTTTTGATACAAATGAATCTAAAGTTTATCCAACTTCATTTTTTGCCTATTTAGTCTTCGAAATCACATTCATGCTCAAAGCATAGGTGAAAGTCGAAAAACATTTAAGATAACACATAATACTGTTGCAAACAACCAGTTAGTAAATGTTCCTGTTTTCACCAATTTAACACAGAATAGATACGTTGATGATCAGAGAAACAATTGCTCATATTTTACTCACCAACTTTCTATAGTATAAAAAGTATATGCAGCGCAAACTATGAGTGCCTTTAAGAAACAATAATCATATAAAAAATAATATTTACAGACTTAAACGAATGTAACTGAATTACACGAAAATGAAAAGGAAATTCTTTTCTACAGGTTACTAAAATTACGTAATCAATCAGCAAGTAATTAAAAATATTTTATTTTATAAAAGAGATGTCTTTCTTATTCCACATCCTAAGCAAAATACAAGGTTACAATTTCTTGTCTGGATGTGTTCTTACTACAGATTAATAACACCATGTTTTTGCTGATCCATTTATGACTAAACATAGATTACTAATTTGGAAAAATTAATACAGAAAAAAAATGCGAAAATATTAAATTTTTCTTACACGAAGCACTTTTTTCAAAATTGTCTTTTCCATTAAATTTTTTATACAAAAGAAAAATGACTCATTTTTTTAAGAAATATAAAATAAATAAATAAATAAATATTTAGAAAATTATTCTAATGTTACAAACAAATTATATTTATTTGCTAAACTTAAACTTGAATATTTAAGTTTAGTTATAACATCTATCGAGCCAAATATTTAAAATCAAAATCAAAAATCAAAGTATATTAAAAACCTAAATGCAGCATTATAAAAGTTGTTGTTTGGTTTTTGGAAACCGAATGAAACACACTTCTTTTACATAGAAATATACATTGGGAAGATAGTATAAATACAGCTTAATTGTTTACAATTGTCCTTATCAATTGCAATTTTGCCGAATGTGGAATTAAGTAACTTTCATGCTCTCATGTATTAATGATCTGTATTAAAAAGCCGCCCTACATATTCGGTAAAGAAATCCACAAAATTTGAATAAATTTTCTTCGAAATTGAAATCGATTAGAGCAAAAGAGGACAACGAATTTCAGTGATTACAAGGAATCATATAAAAATGTTGAAAACTGATGCTAAAATTGAAATTAAAATTATTGGGCTAAAGTAAATGAGGAAAACTACTCAGATATATAGTTTAAAGAATTAAAAAAAATAGCAAATTACTTCATAAAATATTCTGAAATTTTTTTTACTTAATTTTTTTTTAATTAAATTCTAAAAATTATTTAAAAAATTCTGAATTTTTCCTAAGAATTTTTTTTACAGAAACTTAGTTTTGAATATAGAAAAAGTACAGCTTTTTCCGAAAATGAAATTAAAAAGCGAACAGACGTATTATAAAAATATTTACGTTAATACTAATTTTATAATATTATTTTTGATAATATGGAAAAAATTATGATTTTTAAAAATATATATACAATTTTAAAGCATATATCAAAAAATGAGCAAGAAAAATAAATCTTACTTTTTGAAAAGTTCCAGAAAAGTATTTATTTTTAAATGTGAATAAAGAATCGATAGATCTTAGTAAATTCAAAGTAAAATAACTCGCATATTGATTTTTAAAAAACAGCTGTAATCATATGATGAATCTATGCTTTCAATGTACACAAGAAGTAGTAATATATAGAAGAAATGAAGTTCTTATTTGTAAAGTCACCTGATTAATACCCTCTTATTTGATCTCAAGGTGCTTATTAATAATATCTTTTCATATCATGTAATTTAAAAGATGCTCATTAAAAAGAAAAAATCATCATTAATATTTTTTAAGCTGGATGATAAATATTTGTTGCAGAAGTATTACAGTTTTTATGCTTACTAAGCATTTTTTCAATCGCTCAAGAGGTTAAAAAATTTATTATAAAGCTAGACAGTCTTTTGTCAATGAAAATACAGTCTTCTTTTTCTTTATTTTCAACTGCATTGAATGAATGTGAATGAATTTTTAATATATCAAGGAAACTATATGAAATCATTTTTCTTCATCCTATATAAAAATACGTTTCTGATTACATATTCCTATAATAAATATTTAGTCTATGTAAATATACTTATTTACATATATTATGTAAATATCATTCATATTTACAAACTGTGTTATTCATTATTTTATCCAATTCATTCGATTAATATTCTTAATAGTAACTAAAAAAAGAAGGAAAACTAATAGAGATAAAACTAATTTAAAAATAAATATATTTAATTCATGAATTATCGGACGGTTTAATTAAAGACGCATACTTTTTTTAGGAAAATACTTTTATGATAAACAGGAATTTAAGAACAAATAAGAAAAACACATTAGAGAAACGGGTAATTAAATTCATCAATTATTAAAAACGGAATCATAATTAGAAAATAAAAATAAATTAAAAATTATTTATTGTTCTTAAAATATGCATAATTCCCAAATTACAACAGTATTCATATATCTGCGATGATATCTGTGAAAGTATTTTATAAAAATAGTTCGACAAATAAGTGATTAATCTCAAAACATGTACTTGTTGTTTAGATAATTATATAATAATTTGCATTTTTTTAATATTTGTAAGTTATTAGCAAGCTTATAATCTTCAGAAATCCGGGGACATTAAAAATCATGAATCAAATATAATGATTCAAAATATTGGTATTTCTAATGAAATAAAAACATCACTATTTTTTAAATAATTTTTTCCTACCTTTGGGCATTTGCGAACTATTATTTTACTGAATTAACATCATTAGTGGTTTAAATATTGATTTAAATAAGAAGTCTCCTAAATAAATTTTGTTGAGTGCTTTAAAAGGAATTCATCGACTTTTTCTTACATTTCGTCAAGCATTCTTTTAAGAATCTGATAGGCTTTCAGGGACTCCAAAAAAATGTCATTAGACTCAATTAAATTGTGAATAAAATAATCCTGTTAACAATAATTCCAGAAGAAGCTCTAGTGGTTTTAAATTGAGTTCTTTCTTTATTTTTTAGAGGGAGGTGGGAAGGATAAATTCTTCGAACAACGGATAAAAAATTTATACCACGTACTTTTATTTTTTACTGGTTAGAAAAGTAAGTTCAAGTTGATTAATTCCTGTTCATACAAAGGAAGTCGGAGCACATTGTTCAAACTTTTAGAGAATGGAAACTGTTAAATATATTTAGCCGCTTAGTAAAGTTTTTAAATTTAGTTATGAAAAAAAAAGTGAAATTGGAAGTGTCTCTTACATCTTTTCTTGAACTTCAAATTTCATGTAGTACCTGATGATTATGCAAACATTGCTGGTTTATTGGTTTAAATATCATTAAAATAAACATTTTTGAATTTATTAATAAACATTAAAGCAATTAACATTTTAAATTATAAGTAGCAAAATTTGCTTTTATTAGAAAATATTAATTATTTTTTTAAAATTATAATTTATTAAAAATGCAATATAAAAAAGGAGAAAATTCATTTCATGTCTTGATAAAAGAACTTAAAATATAAGGGCATTGCAGATTAAATCTTTCATATTTAACAAATGCCAGAAAACCTTTTTATTTAGGAAAAAATAAATATTTTTTCTTTACGTCTGTAATAATAGTAAAAATGAAACTGAAATATCTCTTTCATTTTCTATAAAACAGTAGTAGCACATGATTCATATTTTCTTTATTGATATCTCTGAATGGGATGGTACAATAATCTATTACTAGTTTATAACCTTTATAACACATTCTATAGCTATATTCTTTGCAAATATCTCTGATTGAAATGGTGAGAAGAATAATGTATTTGTAGTCTATTCCAATCTATTTCTAGTTTATAACCTTTGCAACGTATCCATAGCTATATCCTTTGCAGATATATCTGATTGGGATGGCGAGAAAAATAATCTATTTGCAGTTTATAATTTTTGTAACATATTTCATAGCTATATTTTTGGTTAGAAAGCTGGGATATCCTGGTTGGTAAGGCGTTGCATTCGCATTTCTTGCGCTGTGAGTTCGAACTCGCCATTCCCACCCAACTCCCCATGTATGAGGGTGGCTGGCAAACACAAAAATATGTCGTGATCACAAAGTCCTCCATGATGAGAGTAATAACACTAGGGGTATTGGTTGAGAGGTGATCGTTCTCTGGTCCATGTTTAAATTACGATCTGTAGACGAAGGGAGAATAAAACGGTTAACTTAATCTGTAAAACGGTTGTGATGGGTGGCGAGCATCTAAGTCGTACTCTTGATCTTAGATGGTGCTACAAAAAAAAATCTTATCGAGATTCATCTTATCGGCTTAAATCGCTGTCTTCTTAACTGTGGGCTTGTCCAATGGCAAGTGCTACAAGAAGCAGCAACATATTCTTGATTCAGTTTAACAATTTTGATTGCATTTGGCATTTGTTTTACTATAGTTCAAGGGCCAAAACTGACCATGTTAAGCTAATACAAGTGCCATGCATTTATTTTCAAATGATATATTAAAGAAAATGTTTTTCAAGGCTAAAATACAAACAACGTGTTACGTTATATAAAGAAAGCACTACGCTTAAAGGACACAGTCTTAAAATTACGACTCCAATCATTGAATATTCCAAGAAAGATTCTTAAATTCCTTTTGGTAGACATAAAAATTGGATAAAACTTATAGCTTTTAAAAATTCAAAAATATTATTGTGTGGATGTATTTCCACAAATTTACGCGTCTTCAATGTTAATGAATTAAATTACCACATACGATAAGAAGGAAATTTAGGACATTGAATTACAGTGTGTAAGCTGTAAGATTGGCACTATAGTCAGAGCACATCCGTGCATGCTGACCATGTTTGTGCGTAAGGCGAATGTGACCAAAGCTTAGTCGGGTTAATTTAACATCTTCTTCTTTAATCGAGACAACAGGCCACAAATTAATAGTAGGTATAATAAAATGCAATTTGTTTCGTATTTCTCCATCTTAATATTCTTGCCAAGCAGAAACTATTTGAATACATCTGCTATGCATTCTTTAGCTTAACACAAAACTTGCATTAGAACTACAATTGGAGAAGATGCAAAACCAATCCACAGATTTTACTCTTTACAAATGTGGTTCATTCCCTCCAAGCAACATTCCATACATTAAATATAATCTTAGAGCCTGTTCATACCTAGATGCTCCAAAATTACTTTTATAAGGATCATTCTTTATGTTTTACTTATTAAATTTGACATTTAATTTAGATCATGTCTAATTAGTCACAAAAACAAAATCTTAGTGTACATCGAGAATTTTCTCATAATTTTCTCATTCCTTTCAAATGAATAGTCGAAACTTTCAGTAGTTATTAGAGAAATTAACTTGAAGAACACGCAAAGAGTAGTAACTAAGCCAATTGTCCTGCATTAAAATACTATTTATTTTATTCATATGTATTGTACTATGTTTGTTTTCACTACATCTCTAGGCATTGTTTGCAGTTCTTATGTTTTCTGACTGTCCTATAAATCTGAATCATTCTGAATCTCCCCCCCCCGCAATCTATTCTAAAATCATTTGTAGGTTTGGTACTTGGATATATTTATTTATACCAACAAGCAACGAACGGAGTCAGAAGAGATCTTAACATCTTAGAATGGAAAAGTAGGGACAAAGAACGTGAAAATCGATAATCGGGAAACTCGTACAATGCCAATAAGAAAAATTAAAGTAATAAATAATTTATAACAATAATAATAATTTAAATATAAATATATAAATTAAGAAATAAATAAATAGGCTTAATTATTTGTGACTGTATTTGAAAAGGCAATATTTCAAGGGTACGATAGTGTCCCAGTAATACGAAATTAAAGTCATTGCCATGGGAAATCCATATTTATATTTTTTCATTACATTAAAAAAATTCTGTCAGATATAACCTTAGTTCACTATTTTTCATACCCTCGGGTTTAATTAGATATGAATAAAGCTATCTGATTTTGTATATTGGTCAAAAGTTCGTATTCATCCCGAGTACGCTAATTAGGTACGCTCCTCATATTTATTAAATACGATATAAATTCATAAAAGTAACCGGCTTTGTTTCGAATCTAACAAATGCTATTTCCTTTCGAAATTTTATGTGCATCAGAAGTTATTAAAGTTATATACGTATATAATATATCTCAATATTAATTTTAAATACAATAGGATTTGTGCAACAATGTTTCAGACAAATATGTAATCAGAACATATTGTTTTCTACCAGAAATGGTCAAATTTGTATAAACTGAAATATTTCACAACTTATCGTTTGATCGTCAATTTAATTTTAATTCAAGACATATGGAACTACTTTTATAATAATATATTTTATAAATATATATAATATGTTGTTACATGTCTTCAAATTTGCTTCTCAGGCTGACAATGTGTAATTTGGTTTCCTGAAAGAATTACCTGCAATTAATAAGAAATATTAAAATTTATTTACAACTATGATCTATACTTATATAAAAGTTTCTTCGTTACAGTTGGTTACACAAATTCAGTAGAAACCTTTTCAGCATTTGATTTACAAATGCCAAATATTCAAGAACGGAGGTTCTATTTATCATTTTAACATCCTATAAGAATTAGTACCGGCGTCCTATCATAGGGATATAGCGCCTTCTCATGATTTGGGCTTCCGGTTCAAGCATGGCTATCAACCTTTCTAAAAAGTGGTTGTGCAAGCGAATGAGAGGCATGAACAATCTAAGTCGTATTTTTGGTCCTAGTTGCAGTGACTAAAAAATCAAGCGATGCTCACTCGGCTTAAATCACTGGCAGATACCTGTCAGTGTAAATTGCCCTAAATGACAACACAACAAGAATCACTGCTCCATTTGCTTCAGAAAATTATTGAAAATACTTAAAATTAATCATCAAGAATTTTATTTCAGTTTTATTTATATTTTATATTTTTTTAATAAACGAATTCCAATTGGCACATGGAACATTTTTAAAATAAGAATTCTGAGAAAATTAGATGAAATCATAGTGTTACCTGACCTTACCAATTGAAGAATATACGGTATTTCACAGGAGGAATGATTCGGAATAACGATTTAAAAAAGTCTTTGAAATGTGAAGCATCTAAAGAAAAAAATGATTAGTTCAAGGAACATTAATATTCTTCTTAGCTCGGAAGCATAGAACTTATGAAGAAATCAATAGCTGATGCAGTACAGCTTCACAAGGTAAAATAGATTCAGTAGCAATTGTGAGAACATTTTACTTTTTTCCCCAGATAAGGTGTTACAATCAAAACATGAGCAAGTAATTTTCAAGTCCCGAACGAACATTATTACGGTAATCCAAGCATTAACTTTGATAATCAATGCAAATCTGCCAATGCATCAATCTAATATGGCGTCGTCTAATTAATAAAAGCCCTATCTAGATCATCATAAAATTGAAGTTTACAAAAAACTGTCATGCTTCTAAACTCTGAAATACTATAGAAATCTTCACGTAATATAGAATTGCAATCTCTTTTGCATCACACTGATATACGATAGAATTATGAGATGGAATTACTCTTAATACTAAGAAGAGTCTTGGCAACTCTGAACCTGATTATGTAGAGGGATACGATGGGAAGGTAAAACCCACACTCAATAAAATTTTCAAAAAATAATTGGGGCCGAAGTAGTATATCACTAGAGCTTATTCAGATATACCTCAAATAAGTATATAAAAAAGACTTCAAATACCTCAAATAAATATATTAGTGAAAGAAACTAAAAGAATTTTCATATTTCATCTACGATCTCCAGATCCATTGAATAGATTTTAATAAAATTTGGTGTTCATTAATCTACTGAAACTTGACAAATTAAAATTAATCAGAAGAAATGCTGACATTAATAGCAATTAGTGTGTTCAATTTCAAAATTCCATTCATATTACCTTATTTTTTCTTTGTCTTTACAACTGCGATATCTTCATGTTGAATCGGTAAATTCTGATTTATCTTCAGACCCTTCAGATATTTGATTGAGTCGATTGTCCATTTGTTCTCGCAAACAATCCTAATAAGGAAAAATAGTACAAAATATAGGAGTGTAACCTACCCATCATAGTAACCCATCACCTACCCATCATGGGAGTACCCACCATAGGAGTGTAAATGTATTGATTATGGAACGGGAATTCTTATTGATATAGGTGATTGAAGAGTGAAAAGAGACTAAGAGTGAAAACTAAAGATTTCTATATGACTAACTCGATTGCAATTAATCAGCACTTTTCATTTTTTGCAAATATTTTACTTTTTGACAAAAGGTTCTTATCTTATTCTCAGTACCGATTGCACAATTTAAAAAAAACAAACAAAAAAAACATTTTTTTATTATCACACAGTATTTTTCAAAATACACT
>JAPMOQ010025544.1:0-11790 GCA_026543055.1 Argiope trifasciata
AAAAAAAAAAAAAAAAATTAAAAAGAAAAAAAATGAAATTTCTTTTACACAACAATGCACGGAAAAAAAGTATTGGGATTTTGCATAATAATTAATAAAAAATTTGGGAGATTAAAAACAAAACAATGACTGTGAAATTCTTTTATAAGTTAGATTCGTAAGACATTTGGAATTATTTTTTGTTTATGGAATACTATGAAGTGTTAGAAATGATGCCTTCTTAAATGAATAACTTTTTTAAATCAATTTTTCATATAGAATTAAAAAGTCAATTTTTCTATAAGAATTAAGATTTAAAATGTGAAAGCAGTAGAAAAGTATTATTTAAAGTAAAATTTCGTCCGGCCACTTTTCCCTCCCCCCCCCCCTTTTTTTAAGTGTGTTAAATATGAAACAAAGCAACGTTTCAAAATGCTTGCTGATTGAAAGCGGCGTGTGGATAAAAGGTTTACGGAAAATCAGCAGATGATTTGAACTTGGGAGGTCCGTCCTTTATTCGCCCTTCCCCTGAGTTACTGGGCCCCTTACCACCTTTTATGACTCGACTTCCGGGAAAAAACACTATCTGAAAAGAAGGATCAGTATCTTACGCTTAAATAGACAATTACTAAACACACGTGAAGACCAATATGTTTTTCCCTCAACAATTTTTCTGATATTTGCAGTTTTATTTTGTTTTCGCCTTTTCAAGTTTTTGTTTGAAATAAAAATAAAAATGTTACCAGAATAATCTTATTTTATTGTTAACCACATCTTAAATTGATAATTTTTTAAGAATGTCTTAAAAACTGCTGCAGATATATTCGATTCACAAATCTTGATTATGATTATTGTAGATTTAAATTTAAAATATAACTTAGATGACTTAGTGTAAAAAAAATTAATCAAGCTAAAATGCAAGATTTATGGAGACTATATGATTTTATGCAAAAAAGAGAGTTAATAAAGCAGTCTTAAAAAATGTATTTAAATGTTAGATAGATATTAATAATAGTATTTGTTGCTTGTAATATGATGCCATTGCATATATTCTAGAAGTTCCGATTGAATGTTGCCTCAAATATTTTCAAATGCTTTAAATCACACTAGAAAGATTACTTAAAGCAAATGTCTACACATTAAAACTGGGAATTTAACCTATGGAAAAATTGTGAAAAAAGCTAAACTCCTTAGCGCTTCTACAATAAACTTGTAGAATAAAGCTGTAGAATAAGGTTATTAATGAAAAAAAATTTAAATATTTAATAAGGTCTTATTTTAATGAAGAAGCAAACATACTATTCGCAGCATTTTAGTAAATATTATAAAACAATGTGGTTAGTAAAAATTAATAAAAACGCAGAGCAAATAATTAAGATTTTTATTCATTAACGGTTATAAAATATTCTAATAATGCAATTTTTTCGGTACTATGAAATTAAATCAGCTCTATTTATTCTTAAAAATGCACACACAGGCACATAAGACAACTGATAGAAGTTTTTAATAGTAGAGCAAAACATAATATCACCCCATATAAAAATTATACAAATACATACACATCTTTTGTTTGTTTATTTGTTTCAAGAATTAAATATTTACCCCTAATTTCGGGGAATAATTTTTAGAATCCAATATCATAACAATGCTTTAATTCGCTTAAATATATATTTTTAAAAATTTCCGAGATGGGCCGCACTTATTAACAACCCGAACCGTATCAAGAAAAAATTATATATACCTCTGGGTGGTTAAATAATCTGAGTATGGCTTTTCTAAAATTTATCTCTATTCCACAAAAGATTACTTAAAAAAATAGTACTTTAAAAAAATAAATGGGCTTTTTTAACTCTCCTTTCTTCCCAGCTGTGGGGGGTTAATCACTTAGGGGGGGGGGAATGGGTTTCTAAACAATTTCGTTATCTTATCTTCCTCACTTACAACGTCTCCCCCTCCGTTCTTTTCTCCACAGCTTTCTTATGATAGTAATCTATTGTTTTAAGCTAAACTCTAATCCGAAAAAAGAATAATAAAAGAAAGAAAGACTTTAATTCGAAAAAAAGAGAAAATTCAAACGAAAGGTCTATTTTTCGCACAAATCGAAAATTCGATGCGAGAAGCAACACTGACACTGCTTTCGAGTGGCTAGGAATTAATAAGTGTACCTACCGGGAGGGAAATCTGCAGAAGAGGAAAGCAATATCTTGTCCAATATGTGACTCTTCAAAGAAGTAAACAATACAGCAAATGTTAAACAATGTAGGAAATGGAGAAATTCAATTGTAAAAGAAATTTCATTTCAGAACAATGCATAGTTATATTATGTCATCCATCCTAAGAAATTAGATTTAAAACAAGCCTTTTCGAATTTTTTTTTTCAAAATAATGCACAAAGAATTTAAAAAAGCCTTTAAAAGGAATATGAAATTAGTTATTCTTGGGATAATCCATTCATATAATGATTCTTTCTAATTGTATTAAAGAAATAAAATTCTTTTACTAAGATTACATCCATAAAAGTATTATTTTGTATGAGAAATATTTACACGGTAATTTTTTTTTCAAAATATATTTAACGGAAAAGAATATAAGACCTCTTGGTGATGCAACGAGTGGGAAATAATCACTTTAAGAAAATTGTCCTTTTACTTTATGAACATAAAATTAATCACTTTCAAGTTAATATGCCATGAAATCTCATAACAAAAGCTGATAATTCTTCGTAATAAAAAAGCAGAAATGAGATAGAATTATCAAAACTGCATAAATTCAAATAAATTGAATTTCAAGTTTTATTAAAATACTGAAAAATGTATCGAAAAAATATTTTACTCATCAAGTCGGCTATAGGAAAATATGCTGTAAGTGAAAGGGAATAAAAAGAATCTCAGATTACTGTCAACGAAAACCGCAAATGTTTAACTCCTTGAAAATGACATTGCACTATCAAAACTGAGACGACATCTCTGAAAACCGCAAGAGGGGTCAGGGGGTGGGGGACGCGTAACTACCCTGAAGATTCTTCGATCGTTGGAATTCGGCTAAAGAAAAGGAGTATCGACTGATCCTGACCCTCCAGGAGGTGGATAGAAAATCCCAGAAACACAAAACAGTTTTCTTTTGTGTCTTTGAACCATCGGGGGGTGTAATCTTTGAGGGCTCCTTCCCTTAACGCTTAAAGGGAAAAAGAGAAATCTGAGAGTGGACTTACAAGTGAACGGACCCGATATTCCTGGAATTATCGGATCGTTGAATTGCATATCACTGAAATTTATCGGAAAGGTGATTTCACCCTTTCCTGTGATTCACAGGAAAGGGCGTAGTAACAATATAGACCTTGACTCATTTTGCAATGCACTATAGATAATTTTTAACTGCTTGTGACGTAATGTTGTGATTGCTTTTATTGTGGTCACTGCTCGAGCCATCTATTGGTGAAATATTGAACTATAGTAAACATTTTAAAGAAATGACATATATTTTAAATTCAACCTTTTTAGAAAATGGTTTACTTCAATAAACAAATTAAGTATAAAGTTATGAAAAAACCGAATTAAAATAGTAAGCTGAAATAGATAAATTAATTCAATCACACATTACTTAAATTAGTTAATTAAGTTTTAATTAAAATTAATAAATTTAATATTCAATATTAATTAATAATTTTTAATTAATAATATGATTGAAATAACAGATATTTAAAAATAACAATAGCAAAATTATTTGTTATTGAAAAAACCGTGGATTATGCATCTCTATTTAGGAGACACTTTTCACATTACCACAATCGGATGCATCCGATTGCTATTAAAATATTATTTACGTTGCATCTGCGACAGAATAATGGGTTTCAACTCATTTTTTTGATGAATTCCAAGTCATGTCGGTGTTTTGTTTAATGAAAGATCGGATTCAGCTGCAAAATATACAACGGCTCCTTTGAACATTCGTTTCACGATATTAAGGGATACTTTAACTGTCTTCTGCTTAGCAAAAGACCTTAGCAGATTTATAATAAATTATATTCTGTGAAAAAAGACATTGGTTTTAGGCCTGTTCTTCCTGTACGTGAGATGGATGTCAAACTGACTTTTCTTCCTGTAGGACATACTCGTTTTACTCATCAATACCTTGTATTTGGTAAAACTGCCCTTGTGTGTAGAAAAAGTCATCTTGACTTCACTGTTTTAATTGAATGCCCATCTTTTAATTCCTGTCGTTTATACCTTTTTTAGGCGTTGACATTAACTTTACAAGCCCCGGTAGGTACAAAATACTATCCAAATATTTTTAAATTTTCTTAAAAGCTATTGACTTTTTTCCCCTACATAAAGCAGTTTCTTCCCCTTCTATTCATGGCGAAAGTTTTCATATAAGTATTTGCACATTAAATCATGGTTTCGAATTTTTCTGCATAATTGTTTTAAATTTTAGGATGGTAAAATCATTTTTTTATCGTTCCATTTTATATGTTTTTATCTTTATATCTTTGCATTTATATCTTAATTAATAATTGCTTTTTAAACCTTGCAGACTTTTACCATTTGATTGGCGCATTAAAGCCAAAGATGGCTCTTGTGCCAGAAACCAACACAACACACTTATATATAGGATTGTAAAAGCGAAAATCTGAACACCTTAGGTGCTCTCGACCTTACCTAAGGTTCATAATTTAGTACCAAGGGGAAGGAGAAATATTTTAATTTGCATGAAATTTTTCAGTAAAACTGATCATATTTACTTGTAACTTAATTTACAAATTTCTTATAATTCAATAAATTTTGCATCTAATAATTTACTTTATCTAAAGAATTGGTTGTAATTTTATTAAAGTCTTTGTAATTACAATTTTTATAGTATGTTTTTTTGTGTGATATTTTCATAAATAATAATACATATGTATGTATACATCTCTTTTATAGGAACAAGATCCTGCTATTTTGGGCCCAACTGTTATTAATGCTACAAAAAACGCTTTTTCATTTCGTTACCAATTTTTACCTTACTTGTACACTTTATTTGCTCGGAGTCACATCTTTGGTGAGACAGTTATAAGACCTTTATTTTTTGAGTACGTGTGACTATTTTAGCTAATTTATTGATTTTCTTACTCTGAAACTTTAATTTTATTTTAGTATGATTATTTTTTCCCAATTAATATCTGACTCCTCTCTAAATATGATAAAATTCTGCAAACCTTCTATAAAGTTGCCAATTTTTCATGACTAACATGATTCATTGAGATTCACAATAATCACACCACAAGACAAAAAAAAATGTAATGTTACATTTGGTGAAAAATCATTTAAAAGACATCTAATTTTGGCTGATTGCTGAACATTAATTTTTAATCAGGCTGACTTTTATACTATCTGCAGTGAAACTCAAATTTTTTTATTGTTTCATTATACAATTAGCCATTTGATCATTTTCAGTTGCAGAAAACTAAGGTAGATTCTATTTATTATCTGCATATTTACGTGAGGAATGAAACTATAATAGCTCACGTTACGTTATCATGATTCCATTGGGACGATTCATGTATTCGATAAGTATGGCATAAGGCTTTTAGAATTACATATTTTTAATATAAGGATTTAATGGTTAAAAATTATTTGTAAACAGAATCATGAGTATCAAGTTATGCATAAGAAATTTAATTGAAATGAGATATAACTACTATTCCTGGTGGAAACTAGGCACATGTGATGGCTAGCTGTTCTGTGATGTCTTTATTTGCTCGCAGCCTTTTGCTTAATTCCCTTTTTAGTAAGAGTACTTTTCTTTTTAGATGGTATCACTCGACATAATTTGTTGCCAAGTACTATCAATAATGGGATAGGCATACATTAATTGACTGTATCCAAATATTGATACCAATCCTCGGTACTTTACAGCTGATCAAAACAATCAATCATTACCATTAAAAGATTGCTAATTTTGGTGCATTAATACTGATACCACACTTATAGAAAAGCAACTTACTAAAATTTCTTTTGTAATGTGCAAATCATTATTCATATTGGATAATTTGTTATTTTTTAATTTTGTTATTCTGTTTATAATCAATTTGATTTTGCAGATTTCCTGAAGATAAAAACACCTATGCAATTGATGAACAGTTTCTTTGGGGACCTGGATTGATGGTAGTTCCAGTATTGTATGAGGTAAAAAATCCAAGTTAATTTCAGTAGTCCTTCAGCTTTACTTTTAAAAAGAAAGGAATAAATGTTTTGAAAGTGTTTTACTTCAAATATCAATAATACACATCAACTGCATTGTATTATGTGCATAAATTTATAAATTAAGATAATAATTAATTAAATTATTATTATCAGGATGAAAGTGAAAAAAAAATGTTAAAAAGATTATAGTCATCAATTAAACGGCACAAAACTAATCAATAAATTATGACATTTTAAATATCTGAATACTGAGTAGTTATATATATTAATATATACATAATACACATTTAATACTTTTTAATTTTACCCCTTTCTTTATTAAATATGTTTTCTTCCTTTTTTAATTTAGAATACTACAAATGTAATTGCATATTTTCCAAAAGGAAGGTGGTATGATCTTCATTGGAAAGCCATAAACAGCTCTGGTGAAAGAATTTCTCTTTATATCCCTCTGTCAGACTATTATGTTGCTTACAGAGGTGGTTATATTTTACCTGTTCAAAACACTTATATGAGGTATTTATCTAATTAATTTATTGAACGTTTTTTTTTTGAATTTGCAAAACAATGTTCTATTGCAAGTTTTTGTTCTTGATACCTACAAATAACCCTCTGAGTTTATTGATCCCTTTAGAGATTATAGAATGCTACATTTATAGAATACCCTATATATGCTATGACTTGTTTGTCATACCTTATACATTATTTTGTTTATATTATAATATTCAAAAACTATTTACATTCTTTTTTATTCTTATATTTTCTTCATTGTCTCTATGTGTATATGATATACATGTAGGTGTATGTAGAGAGAGGGGGGGGGAGAAAGTACTTCATTTTTCCTGTTATTTTTTATTTATTTTTTTACCCATTTGATTCTCAAAAATTTATCTCTGCATCAAAACTGTTCTCTTTGAATGTATTGTGTAAATATTTAATTTTCTCATTATTTGACCTATTTATTTTAAGATTTAATTATAAATATTATGATTTTCTAGCTACATTTATTAAATATTCTGTTATAATAAGGTATTATCATTGAAATGTGGAGAAAGAGACTCATTCTTCGAACCTCTGCATGAGATGGACTCTAAATCATTAATTTTTTCTCTTAATGTTTCAATAAATTTTATAATGAGAAAGATGAAAATTTGTGTACTTAAAATGAGCAAAAGAATATTTTACTAATTGACGACTTTCTATTATGGGAAAAAGTAAATATATATTATCAACTTCAGCCAATATCAAATATACATATGGCACATCATATAATGATGTGCCATATGTAATGAAATCTTGTAGTTGGAACTATATATCTAATTTCAATATTTTAAAAAATAAACTCTTGTTCCACTTTCTTTTTAACATATAGAGATGTACTGGAATAATTGAAACTAATTTTTTGCCTTTAAATATAAGTGTGGAGGGAGTGGATTTTGTGCTTATAAATTCTTTAAAATTAAGTATTCATTTTTCAAAGATATGTATGTCAATTGACAAAAAATGTTACATTTTAGTCCAAAGCGATCGTATGCTCTTGCCGTTTTCCTTGATTATGATATGAAAGCTCAAGGCGAACTATACTGGGATGATGGTGATTCATTAGGTTTGTATTTTAAATTTCTTTCTATATTTAATTATTTATTTCTGATTAAATATAGATTTAGAAACTCGTTATTTTCTCGATTATATGAGTGCAATAGTTTATTTTAGGCAGTGAACTAAAATGATCAGATTGTTCATAATAATACTTTGTTTTATTTCTATAGAGTTCCCATATATGTAATCTAATGTCCATGATTTCCATTAATTTTAAATTGTGATAATTAAACCCATCTTTTTAAGATGCCATGTTCATTAACTGAAATTCTAATAAAGTAAGGGCATAATAAAATAATGGCCATAAAATGACATGGAGCATTTTATGCCTATCATCATATTAAGTGAAGTAAACCATATCAATAAAAAATTAAGTCATAGTCATTGAGTTTACAAACATATTTTATATCTTATGGAATTTCATTTACATATTTCAAAAAATAATATATACAACAGATAAAATGCCTAAGGATATAATCTGAGCATTTAATTGTTGATGAAAAATATGCTATCTATATGTTAATGATCACAATGCAAAAAATTTTTTGGGCCTACTATGCCTCAAAACGATTGACATTATATATACAAACTTATAAAAACACTGTTATAATAATTGTTAACAAATTAAATGTAACAAAATTCTCACAAATAATTAATTTTTAATCTGAAAATGTGTCTCAATGCAGCTTCTTAGATCAAAACAGTTCATTCTCTCAGGCATAGTGGGTTTGTTTGTTTTTTCCGTGCTTTAAAGGATTGACCAGTTGGAACTTATATGATTCAAAACAGGATTTTTCTGTTCAAAGGTATATTCTGCTTGCTACACTGTAAAAAACATATTGATATAGTATAAACAATTTTAAACCACAAAATTTAGTTTAAATATAATTTATACACACACACACACACACACACACACATATATATATATATATATATAATTTAAAGAAATATATTTAGTTACAAAAAAAAATTAATGGATAATATACCTTTCGTTTCTAAAAATTAATGGATGATATACCAAGGTTGACATGTGACTGGGAGAAGTGGGAAAACACAAAGGGTTAAAAAATCGACTAAAAAACCAAGAAAATGAAGAAAATTTTAGTTTCTTATGCTGAAAGTGTATCAATAATTTAAATTATTTATTTTAAGAATGGCAGCATTATTTAAGAAGTATTTATTGTTGTCTTGCTTTGCAAATGGCAACATGTAATTCAATCCCTAGGTTGAATAAAATTACATTGAATGTATTTCCAGCGGAATATTGTTTTTCTTTTTTTAAAAGAAACTTTTTAATATGTCCTCTTAAGCAGCTTTAATTTTCTAGTTTCTGGTCCCCCTCCCCCATCTAAAAAATGTTAATCTTTAAAGATTGCAAGAATAGAAGATCGTTGTCATTGCTTAAAAAACAAAACAATATCATTCGCGATCATTGCAAGTTTCTGCATCGCGAACGATATTGTTTTGTTTTTTAAGCAATGACAACTGGACTGATTTATATAAGATGGAGGGGGGATAGAAAAGGTGCTTCTACTTCTCCCCTTCTTGTATAAATCAATCCAGTTTCGATTTGTGAGACAGTTGTTCTTTTTCCTAAAGATTCCCAGATTGCAGCGAACGACCTCTGTACTTGTCTGAAAGATTAGAATACATTCCTTTGGCGGGAATGGCATTATTTAATCTGTAAACGCATCGTGGTGGTATTGAGTCATTCACACATAAGTTTATGGAATAGTTTGTTTATCGTTTGAGATTAAGTGAGCGTATTCAGATTAGATTAGATAATTTTTCATAAAAACAATAAGGTGCTTTGATATGAATTGGTCGAATTAAAAAAAATAATTCAATCCTGATTTTTGCCGAAGGAGTACAAGATATCTCGCAAAATAATTTCGTGCGTTTTACTCGTTTTGTAGGAAAATAATAAGCCTAAGAGATATGAAGAAATACACACTTATTAATCATGCTAAAAAAAGAAAAGAAATTGCATATCATTTCAAAAAAGTCTTAATTAATATTAAATTAATATTAGGGGAGAAAGTGTATTATTCTATTGCATGGTCTAAAAGTGAGCAAGAACAAAAAAATCTAAAATTTTAGTTCAATAATAAGCAACTTTTTACGGCAGAAGTAATGGAAATAAGAAATGCCCTGAAGTTCGTCGCTCAGTGTAATGTAAAAGGAATAAAGATAATTTCTAACTGAAGATCGGTTTTAATGACCCTTGATTTCATTGGAGAAACAAAAAAAAAAAAAGCTATAAAAGAAAAAGTTGATCAACTTGGTGCTGAAATGATCTATATCAGGGGTATATTAGAAATAAAAAAGCAGATACACTAGTAAAGGAAACTTTAAACTTAGAAACAAGAAATTTCTTTCCAATCTCTGATGATAAAAGATGAAATAATTCCACCTAGAGGAAAACTACCTATCAGCAATTTTAAAAACGTTTCTGTTAACCAAATTTAGGGTTATTTTTATCTTAACCAAGTATGGTGTATTTTCCGTACATGAAAATCGTTTCTTTGACAAAAGTTTGACTTATCAGTGTGGTACTGAAGAAGTTATAAATCACTGTGTTCTGTAGTGAGAACACTGATTTAGTTGGCCAAGAAACTATATGACTCTTGCCATTGAAGAATTCATGAAAATTCTACTCTTTTAATCTTCTATTAAGGAAATTTTTTCAAAACTCTTGTCTTTAATTCTCTCCTAATGTAATAAAATTATGTACGCTTAATATATTTTAACCATCTTTAATGTTTCACAATTTATTATGTAATGCGAAATGTAATGTATATGTTATTTTTCTGTATCAGTATGCGTTTTCTCCAGCCAGTCCTTCATTATTTGCGAGTATAAAATACCATCAAGAATCGTTTGTTCCTTTGTGTTAGGTGGGGTTGTTCTTTGGCGGTCCTATTAAATTTCCTGCATAGCCTCTGGCTATGTCGGGATATTTCATTTATATGCGTAAATATGCTTTTGAAAATTTATTAAAATTAGTCAAAATACATAAACATTCAATAGCATTTGAATTGATGTCATTAAAAACAATTTTTTTTAAATATTTTATTAAGGTATAAAAATTGTATTTTTTGCGATAATTTTTTAAGAAATTATAAATGAAAAATCACCAAAATTAGTTTAATTGGTAATTAAATAAAATTTTTATAAAAATATTCTTTAAAATGCTCTGAAATAAACAATATCAACTTTAAGTATGTCTGGATCAAATTTTATTGCTCTAAGTCAGACATTGTTTATGTTTTGTAGAAGAGCAGCTGGTAATCATTTGCTTTAATTATTAGAAGGAAATAAATGAAATTCTGGCAATGCATTTTATTTCATTGTAATAAATTTTGAGACCAAAAAACATTCAAATTTAAAATCTAGATTTATGTATGAATTTTTATCAACAATGTTTTAATAAAGCTTTCTATGCTAAGTTTCTGAGAAATATTTTTTTGTTTAATATTTTTAATTACATTTTTTGTAGATACTTATGAAAGAGGAAATTACAATTTGATCAGCTTCAGTGCATCCCAGGTGAGTATATTTTCTTATTTCTGTGATCGAATTTTATGCTTATTTTTGTTATCATTAAGCTTGGTATTTTTTGATTTAAAAAAGATTGAATTAAAAAATATTATTCTTTATTATTTGCTTCGTTTGATGTACATACTTCTTATAATTGCTGCAGCAAGCCATTCATATAAAATTACTGTATTTTCTTAGTGATTTCAATAAAATATGTTCAGATTTTAAATCAATTCATTGTAGTTGATGATTTCAAATATGATATATAATTTCAAAATTATCTGCATTTTTACTATAGGTTATGATAAGGATGAGTTCTTTTTTAACTATCTAATACAATATAATATATGATAAATTTTAGTATCTTAAATAATTCTGTATCGACATAATCTTTTAATGTGTAATATTATAACACACACACACACACACACACACACACATATATATATATATATATATATATATATATATATATATATATATA
>JAPMOQ010025545.1:1163-20881 GCA_026543055.1 Argiope trifasciata
AGGAATATCGCGATGTTTAAAGTCAAGGAATATCGCGATGTTTAAAGCCAAGGAATATCATGTTTTTTATTTTTATACAGTCCTCTTGCAATATAACTCGTATATAATAATGTTATTAACAAACTAGCGTTTTGAAGAGAACCCTTCTGTATACGTTCTTCTGTGGCAAAATCTTACCGAGTTATTAAGTTTTACATTTTCTAAAACTGATTAAGCGAATCAACACCACCAAGAAAGCGCCTGCATTGATTATTGTATCTTCTTAGAAGCCACTCTTTAAATGATTTAAAGTCGTTTTAAAATACTAATATAAGCTTCATAACTCTATCACTTTCAGTCGCATAAGAGTAATTTTTTCTATCCTGCTATTAGTTAACTCTCTCTCTATTTATAATAATTTTCAATCTTTAATGAAGAACTTTTTACTCATCCTCTCCAATTCTAATTAAATTTAATTATGAGAAAATTAAGAACTTTTTTTGATGCTTCTGACAATACTTTTTTAAACTTTCAAATGGATATTCAACCCTCATTTTAAAATAGATTCGAATATAATATTAATTTTTTATCAACAAATGAGCCGGAGTGACAGTGATTTTTCTACACCCATATTTCTGGTGCTTTAATCTTTAATTCGTAAAAAAGGGAATTTGAGATTAAAAAAGTATTATAAATTACTTTTTCCAATTTCTATCGTCATTTCACATTATTTCTATATTTATTATATATCTTCGAATTTTCAATCGTTCATAAAATACCTTTTATTTTTCCACTCAAGTTCAAATGCATTTTTATTTACACTTGTAGTGGATGACATTTAAAATTAATACAGTTCTTCTCAAATATCAATTCATTAATTATATTTAATTAATTTTTAATATTTTAGAGGGTTTCAGCAGTTTGTAACGAAAATTGAAATCGACAGGCAGCAGCTGAATGGGTAAAATGCAAGGATTTCGGTGTTTTTTTCCCGTGTAGGTCAAGAATGCGAGTTCAATTCCTGCAAAATCAATATTTTTTATACTTAATTTTTTTTGATAATTCTTTAATAAAAAGTAAAAAAATAATTTCCTTTTTTGGCCTAAGTAGGAATTGAATTTAGTTTAGCGAATAACTTTTAAATTAATTTATTTGAACGAAGCTCTTAACATTCAAGGAAGAAACGTTTGTCTTGAAATAGTATTCTTGTCTTGTTTGTCTTGAAATTTTCTTTCTTTGATTATTCAACCATTTTTCCAGTAAACAACCAATGTCACGTTTTTCTAGGACAATTCTAAGCCAAACTATATGCTTCGTGGTAATATTAATATACATTAATATACATTAATATTAGCTCGTCATAGCTAATATTAATAGTATATTAATATTTGGAATCAATTTTATTGATTTACAGCGATATTAACATCATTGTTGAAAAAGACATTTGCAAACAATCTAAATAAATTCAAGTCAATAAACCGGATGACAGTTTGACACCTTCGGGACAAATAAGGTTCTGAAAAATACAAGAATTATATCTATATCTCTATTAGGACCCGAAATCTGAAGGCCCTTTTATTAAATTCTATACTCTATCTGGAATTTATAATGCAAAAGGAGTCACATGAAATTCATTGTAATTCCAGCTACTGAGGTGAGCGCTATTGAGTTGTTTTTATAGCTTGATTTATACTTTGTTGACTGTTTATGTGCAAGCTTCAGCTGTGATTTTTATTTTCAACTATATGTCTCGTAATAATAAAGTTTAGACGTGTGCTTGGTTGTTACCTGACCAGATAATCTGACCTAGAGTTATGAAATTTGAAATATGCATGTCTTAAAAGGTGAAAAAGTGCAGATTTTTTTAAAAATATTTTGATTAATTGAAAATTAAAATTAATTTTAGAATTTTCTGCTTTAATTTCTGTACAAGAAATAAAAACGAATGTATGTGTATCGGCACCCTAATGACCAGCTATTTTGACCTACTATATCAAAATTGGGCACAAATATACTTTGAAACATGGAATATATACTTTATTGGTGAATATTTTAGATTTAAAGATTAAAAACAGTGATATTATTCAGTCTTTAAGTCTAAATTAATCGTATGTACAGTATAGAGAATGTTTCATTTAAATATAACAATGAAATACATTTAGATATAACTTTTAAGGTAAACAATGGTTTAAATTCTGTGTACGAAATTAATTCAAACTGATTAATGGAAAAAGCCATAATTAGTTTGCTTTTTAATATTCCTTTACCGGTTGTGGTCTAGTTAGTCAAAATGTGTTTCATTTTTTTTCTCATGTTTGATGATGGAATTACCATCCGAGTACAACATTAAAGTCGTTCACGAATCCACTCAAGCTGGAACTCGGACGAGCTTAATGGTGAACGGAAATTGTAAATGAGCAGCCTGTACAGGATGTGAACGATATTCATTATGAATGATTGATTATATTAACGAGCCTCATTTTCTGACATTCGAAATCCATTAGAACCAGTCTTGATGTGTAATCTCTTTTCGTATTCACATCTTTGGGACTCATAATCTTTATAAATTCTTGAGAAGAAAAATTCTTATAGTAATCCACATGATTATTTTTGAATACTTTTGACGAATTTAAAAAAAAATTAATTCCTTCATCTAATTTTTATGTATATTGTATTGTATTTTTAGTTTCATGAATGCAATGTATAGAAAAACAACTTCTTGCATACTGTGACAAGAGGCGTATTGTATATTTATTTCATAAGAGTATAATAATATATATATTGTCATAAGAGTCGAATTGTGTACTTACTTTATACATATTGTCACAAGAGAAGTATCACATCTTAACTCTTTATATTGTAATAAGATATACATTGTATATTAATTCCAGGTATTACCAGGTATGCTATATTAATTTCTTGTATATTGTCGCATGACATGTATATTAACTTTTAGCATATTTTCGCAATAAACCTATGGTACATCATCTTCTGGCATGTTGTCATAAGATATCTATAATATATTAATTTCTTGCATATTGTTGCAAAAAACCTGTTTCAAATTAACTTCTTGCATATTGTTGCAAGAAACCTGTTTTATATTAACTTCTTGCGTATTGTTGCAAAAAACCTGTTTTATATTAACTTATTGCGTATTGTTGCAAAAAACCTGTTTTATATTAACTTCTTGCATATTGTTGCAAAAAACCTGTTTTATATTAACTCCTTGCATATTGTTGCAAAAAACCTGTTTTATATTAACTTCTTGCATACTGTTGCAAAAGACGTATATTAACTTCTGCAATACTGTCATGCACTAACGGTAAAGGAAAAGTATATTTGTGTTGCGTTTTTAAATCATACTTCATTATTAAAACATATTATGAATAATATATATCAAATTAGGAGAAGCTTGTAGTGATTAAACTTAAAAAACTATTACTATAATTTAAAAACACTACAAAAATATATATTTTCAGCATTCACCATTGGTGCATGGCTGTTGTCGACATACACCGGTCATAATGCGAATATACAGGAATGTAATAAAATATTCGGTCTTTCACCGAGGTGTTTGTTGCATGTTGACATTCATCGGTGTGTGTCGACATTCTCCAGATTTTGATCTTTCACGGTAATACATCCACACACAGGATGTTGCTGAAATCAACCGACGAATTTAGAGGGGTGATAGTATGCATCAGGGGGATAAAGAATTGCCATAAAACATAGGGTCCCAAACGACATTTAGTAGCTGAAAATCGAAAAATTATTGAAACGAGAAACAGTTGGAAACAGTGAAAAATTAATTAAAAAATAGCAAATTCTGTTTAAAATAGTAATTTCTTAAAAAGAAAGCACATTCTTAAAAGTGTTTCATGTTAATAATATACGGATTTGATGAGTAAGGGAATCGTAAATTACCGAAAATGAAATAGTAGTTTAGAACCTATATTTGCACAAATATTAAAACTTTATGAAAAATAAAATCTTGATAATGTAAGGAATTTCATGTTCCATAATTTGATGTAAGAGTTTAGCGTGAGAATTGGTGAGTTTTAAAGTTATTCAAAAATAATAAAACTAAAATGCGAATCAGAAAACGTCGCTTTCTATTTTCCTGTTGCTGCATTAGATTTTCTGCATGTTTTGGCTGCTCCGAATAAATATTTCGGGGATACTTAATTTTATACTAAACATAAAATATGAAATAAAAAAAAATACTGCTGCATTTAAAATAACTATTATTAACGAATTCTGTCTTACTTAAATATTATTATCTTACTCATATAAACCTTTTCAGAGAAAATAAATAATAATAATAAATAGGTTTTAAAAATTCAGTAAAAAAATGAAAAAACTTTTTATAAATTTATTTAGGTAAAAGAGCGAATAAAAGTAATCTTTTTATTTTTCATGGCATATAATGGTTAGGATTTTTTAATAAGAAACTAAATATTAATAATTTAATGAAAATCTTTAAAATAGACATTAAAAATTAGATTTTTCTTTCTAATATTTTTCATTTTTCTATTTATTTAATGCTTATTTTCTTAAATTAACTTTGAATTTATAATTATTATAAATGTGTAGGAATTTTTTAAATTATTCCTCAAATTTATTCCCCAAAAGTGCCCTTTATGTGGAAATAAAATTTAATTAAATAAATCGAATATCCAATAATTATTGAATTTGGCTAGTTTTTGTTATAATAAATAATATATTTTCTTTTGTCAAATAAAAGTATGAAAAAAAACTTATATCAAACCAGGAAGTGACTGAAAATATTGATTGCAACATTTTACCTATATAAGCATTAAAAAAAATCTTTAAATAAAAATGTATTAAAAGCTATCGTTTCAACAAACTTGTTGCATTTATTTTGTTTCATATGAACTCTAAAGTTTGAAAATGTATTGTAGAAAAATTTGACATGAAAAAAAGAACTGAAAAACAATAAATTCTGTTTTATTTAAAAAGAGTTTTATATGAACATGTCGAAAATATCTTAAAGTTCCTAAAAGAAGTTAAACAACTGGAGTTTGTAGTGAATTCGGCCAAAAACTTCTTTGAACATTCCTTGAACAAATTCACCCATAAACAAATATTCACTTCGATTTGGGAGGAAATAAAAGCAGTACTATTAAAAAAATGCTTCAAATATTTCTGAAAACATTGTAGACATTGTTTAATCTTCTTCAGTTTTGTTCTAAAGTTTTATGGGCACTAACTTTTATAAAATGTTTAAACGGAATTATTCTTTGTATGAAAGACAGTATTGGTGAAATTCTACCTTATCTCAAGAAATTAATCTCACAAAACAAGGATTTAAGTATTTACTGTTACTTAAGTGTTGTTTAAAATACTTCTAATGGTATTAAAAAGGAAATTCATTGATTTAGACATTTTTCCTATATTTGATTGGTGTTTGAGTGATCTTTTGCTGCAAATTTCTGACATAATTCATTAATTCAGATTTTTTTATTAAAAGGAAGGCGTTGGAAAATAATGCATTTATTACTGAAGCTAAATTTAAAAAATTGTTAAATAATACATTAATTGAAGTATTTTCAGAATTTGTTTCGACATTTTCGGTATTGCATAAAATTGTATTACCCTCACAATACTTGTCTATACACACATCTGTATTACAATTTTATGTATTATAAAACGTCAGAATATAAATTTGTTAATAATTGAAATGAGTTATTTTTAGAGCTTAATATCACGTGCAGAACTACGAGCAAAGAATTTTTCTTTCTTACTCAAAATTGCACTGTTTTTCTGATATACCATAAAAGGAATTTTGAATTGATACCAATTTCTGAAGCTTCTTTTTCCATTTTTTATAAAGTCAAGGTTACAATTGTCTATCTTATAAAGTCAACAATTGTATAAATATTGTGTGAATTTCCCTCAAGTAATTATTATTGTATAATATTCTAATTATTTGCTTTTGGCAGTTTAAAAATTTGTATTTTACGAGTAGTTAGTAACCAGATTTATAATAAATCCCTCTAAATTCAAAAATATATGAAATTTTAAGAAAGAAGCGGGAAATTTTGTGTGTGCAGATGATTATGTGAGAAATACTTTGATACTTTTGCAATCATTATACTTACAAATTTTTTTGATAAATTAATTAATTTCAGTTTCATATAGTAGAAATTTTTTTCTCTTATTTAAGTTATTTAACAGGATATAAATTAAGAAATAAACACTGTCAGTGGCTAAGTGTGTAGAGCGCTGAAAAAATTTCTTTTGCAACTTAATATTGGGATTCTGTCATATGTGTATGCATATTTATATTAATTGTAATTATTTAACAAAAAAGAATTAAGATTAAAAATTTCCTTGTTGACCTAAGTAGGAACTTTTTTATATATATTACTTGTTTAGAATTATATACAATATTATATTCAATACAGAGATATACAGAATGTTAATTTTATTTGCAGTCTAATAGGCCAAAATTGTAAGCGATATAATTATTCTTTCAATTGAAAAAACGCTGTTTATGGAATTCTTTTAATTAATAGTTATATTCCAAGTAAAATCAATTAACAGTACTGAAAGATTTGGTTGATCGATTTTATTGTAAAAAATTCTTATAGAACTCTCGGCCCAATTACTTGATTTAGATAGACATTCTTGATATACTAATATTTTAAACTGCTCCACTCGATAATGAGACTGAAATTAACCGAATCCTCATGAAACCTTGATTATCACTTTATCTCGTTTTAAAGACATACATAAAGGATAATTCTCTAATAAATGAATAAAGCTTGCTTTATAGGCTTAATATAAACTAATGAAAATCAAATCTCCATAATTTCGTCAACTATGATTGCTTTATTATTTTAATAAATGTAAAACTTTCTTTTGTTTAATATGATAGTGTGTCAATAACTTGAATATGTTAGTGTATGTTACAAAAGTAACTTATTTAATCTGTAGCTGTATAAAACTGTACACTTCATAATTTTCCCAACAATATATTTGTTAACAAAATACAATTCTTTAATTTTTAACTTTTTAAAAAAATTGAATTTGTATGCTTATCTTTAAGTGTTTAAAAATCATCCATTGAACCACAGACTGGATTGAATGTCTATCAAAAATCACTATCTTCAATGTGTATCAGTGACAGACGTCAATGCTTGTCATTCCTTTTTTTAAATTATGAATATTCAGGTGAAAAAACTGATAAATAAAAAGGAATGACGTTAAATATTCGACATTCTATGAACAATATATGACGCGGAAATCAAATTTCTGTGCAGTACAGACGATAATGTATTGCACTTCGCACTCGAAACTGAAGCCAAATGGTTTAGTGATTATTAACTTGAAGGATAAATGTTTAGCAAATTTAAAAGCTCGATTAGGGCTTTTATCATCTGATATTTTTGCGCATAATACTGTTTTTTTCTTGATTAGATTAGATTACAGTTTCATCCAATAGTCGCTCGTATGAGAAGTGAAAATTGTATAATGTAATTGTGCTGCTGTAGAATACTATGCAGATAATTTAACAAATCATGGATAATAAAGAAATGTTAAGTATGATTTCTTATTATGCAAACGTCATTTTTCTCTTTTTTTATCAGCAGGGAAGAAGATTAGAATCATAGATACTGAATATTCACTATGAATATCATTTCTGAGTATTTCATTTGAAAATAATTGCGAACAATATTTTTCATTAGTAAATACATTTTGGACTGGAGCTTTATGTCTTAATTTTTTCAAAACGAAAAATTTTTGTGAAATTGTTTATTAATTTAATTATACATCAATAAAAAATTCTTTGCACTTTCTTCACAGTTATTATATTGTCTGGTATTATTTTCTTACAAAAAAAAAAGACATTTTTGAACCTTTTTTTAAATATTTATTTATTTATTTGTAGAGCAATCTTGATTTATTTACATTGATTATTCAACAATAGTTAACAGTATGGTTATTTAATATTGTATTTCTTTCATGAAGTAGAAATTCTTACCAACGATCTAAATTTTTGATACATTTGAAGAATAATCTTTGAAATGGATAGATATTAAACTTTATCAGTTTGTAATTTTCAATTTGCTTATATCTACGAAATATTTTTTAACCATCAAAAAGAACTATTAAGTGGAAAACGTTTCAATAGTATTCGTTTCGTTTATAAAATAGTCTCATCTCTTTGATGCTTTCTCATAGTTCATTTGCTTTTCTTGCTTTAATAAATCTTTTTATTTATCTTTATGATAAAATGTCTTATATTATTAACAAGTAATATTTAAAAAAATTAATTGAACTTCTACTTTGGTCAACAAAGTAAAATTTCCTTTCAGTTACTTTTTATTAAAAAATTGCAATTTATATAAATATGTATATACATATAGCAGAATCACAATATTACGTGGTAAAATATAAAGCTAATTTCCTTGCAGTTTTCCACTTTTCTTTCTATATATAGTGGATTATTATTTTGGTTTTTGTAACCATTTATTCTCTTTCCATTTTTTTCTTATTTATGAAGCTGATGGTGATCTGTAATTTCTCATCACATGTGTTGAACTCGTATTCTTCACCTTCACGTAAAAAATATTGTAATCCTTTAATTTCACCGATTGAGCTACTGCCTGTTGATTTCAATTTTCACTACAACTGCTAAGACTTTATTGAAAGTATTAAATTTAGTTCAATTTGATGAATGGATTTGAAAAATCTGTATTAACATCAAGCACCATCCACTACAAGTTAAAATAAATGTATCTGAACTTGAGAGGATGAATAAAAAGTATTTTATTAACGACTGAAAATTTGAAAAAGATATTTATAGGGATAATGTGAATTAATAGTAGAATTTGAATGAATGTGTGCTTGCATATAAGTGTATGTGTTTGCACTTCCATATGTGTACTCTAAAGGACAAAACATTTGATTTACATATATGTTAAACGAAAGAAATTGAGCAAGTCAGAGTGTTTTTCAAAGTTTATTATTTTAATTAATCAAAAATTAAACGGAATTTTGGTGTTTTTTAAAAAAATAACTTTCAAATATATTTTTGCACAAAAGCAAAATGTATACTCTCTGAAAATACAAAATTACGTTTTTTTTTAATGACACTAATTTAAAAGTCTTGAAAGTTTTTTCTAAATTTTATCAACTTTAAAAGATATTTAATTGAATCCAGCATTATATTATATTTAGTTATTGAAATTCAAATCTTTTTCCATATTTCCTCATACATTTGATTGCGGAATTGAATTTTCTTTCTTTATTAAAAGCTAAACAAGTACTATACAGTTTTTTAGTACTTGTTATATTTACTCTATAACATATTTTTATATTTATTATAAAAAATTTTAGTATTTTTAGTATTTTTTAAATTTAATTCCTACTTAGGTCAACAAATTTTATTTATCGAAAATTTTATTTTAGTTACTTTTTATTAAATAATTATATAAAAAAAAGGAACCCAAACGTATATTTGGTTTATCTTCACTATACTGAAAAGAACAAAACGCTTTTCTGAGAGATTGAAAAAAAAAATCATGAGAACTCCAGGCGTTCACAATCCTGTTTGAAATTTTTTACTTTTAATTCGGAAGAGAATAGCTTTATTTGAAAATTCGTTAAGATACTTCAGAGAAATTGATATCTAGTTTGAATCCTAGCGGTCATGTAGACAAAGAAACTGACAGATAGAGCAACGAATTTCTTTCAATATGTAATATTGTTACAAACCTGTAATGTTGCTTCCCAGCACGAATAGTGTCATCATAAAAAAGACCATTTTATGACCAGCCTTATGGGTGCTGATTGGAAGTCGGGTTAGTAATCTTAAGGTTTTGAGACAAACTTGGCGATGAGTTTGGCGACAAAATAGATATTATTGGAACATTTTTTGAATAAATTTAAAAAATTCTGAAAAAAAAACCCATATTAATATTAAGTATTATCCACTACAAATGTTTTAAAAAATGTATCTGAACTTGAGTGCATGAATAAAAAGCATTTTATTTACGATTGACTATTTGAACAATATATATAATCTTGAGAGAGAGAATTAATAATAGGAATTAAAAAAGTATTCTGTTTAATATGTGAGTAGTTTGTGAGATAAATAAAGTAAAAAAGGTATATGGCGATATTTAGGAAATAAACATTACATTTGTTTTTGATAGCCCTTTGATGTCTTGGGGCTGATCTTCATTGGATAAATCCATGTATTTAATAAACAGAATATATGTAATACAAATGAAATAATACGGATTTAATGCTTGATAATTTTTTGACGATGGATATGAATTATTTAAATGTAATTAAATGTAACCAATATTCCTGACTAATCAATTTCTAATCAAAGGCAGCAAGTTTTCTGTATTTTCTTTTACTTCTTTATTCAACGTGAACTGTAAAAACATTTTATTGCCAAAAAAGCAATTATGAGTGAAAAATGTGTCAAGAGTGTATGACACTTTTATTTGTTGAAATGCCCTATTTATTTTGTATTTTTCAACTTGCTTATATATTAGAGGCTGAAAAAGATTTTTATTATCTAAAAACCGGAGGATCGACCCAAAGCTTTCATGCATGCTCTCAAATAACTTTGTTATGACAGTGAATGCCTTACTTGGTATTGACATAGAGTAATTATAAATTTGGAGTGAAATTAATATTTTTATTGAATCTCTCTAGTCATTCTTTTCGAATTACTTGCAGTTTAATTTCTGGCATGCAATAGAATCCAAAAATCGAATTTGTGCTTCACAAATATTTTTCTAAATCCATTAAAACAAATACTTGATACAAAACTATCTTTGTAGTCAAAATATACAATATGAAATTCGATATATTTAAATCATTGCATTTTTGAGTTATCACATATATATGTGTCTGAAAATACTGAGTGATAGACAGTCAACCTCTTTGTTAAATTTCGCTCAAAATTCGATACATTGTCGATGCTAATGTTAAAAATAAGTACGAATGATACAAAATGGCTCAAATCTATGTACCTTATTTTACCTGTCTAGCTCTTTTCGTTTTGTAATTATTGTGTTGACTTATTTACGAACAGTCCTTCAGAAAGACTTTCTCTAAATAGATTTATTTCAAAATCGAGTATAAGTCTAAAAATTTGTTAATGTCATGAATAAAATTTCCTCGGCCTAAATCAAAGCATTTTTTAGTTATCTTTGTCACAGACAGACATATGGACGGACAATCTCCAAAAATGTGGTTTTCCAATTCAGAGAGGTCTAAAAATTGAAGGTTCGTAAAATCTAAAAATTACTGTACTATTTTTTTTTTTTTTTACTTTCTCGTATGTGTAGAGTAGAAAGAGTCTCAAGTAGAAAATGTTTCAGCACAAATGGTCTTTTACTTATGATTCATTAATTTGTCGTAATGCCTCTTTTTATTCATTTGTATATATATTTTTCACAGTTTATGCACCGCGGACTGTAACAATAGTTCCTTCCTATAATAAATCCCCTTAAGACTTCTTTTTCTATAATATTGTTTCAATACTGTTTATTAGTCTTATTTATGCAACAATATCCTTTGTTGTAGGTTGTATTTTTTAACCTTTGATGAGTCCTGGTATAGAAAAGTATTTTATTATCAGAAAAGAAAAGAGTTCCGAGTATATAAAATATTTGATTTGTTGTTGTAACGTCTCCCCCCCCCCTTAATATTTGTGTTTTTCATGCATCTAGGGATGTGAAAATATCTTACTAATAAAAAGAAATTCCCACTGCACTGCTTTTATTTTTGTAATAGTTTCATTTGGTGAAACTTGCCATTTTATTAATGTTTTTGAACCAGCTCAAGCATTATAGACTGGAAATTTATTTTATTACTTAAAAAGAAATAATCCCAAGTAGAAAATGTTTCATCGCAGCTGTATTTTTCTTTACAATTTATTTGATTCACTGCCTCCTGTTATTCATTTGTATAGATATTTATTTTTATAGTTTATGTTTTTCATATTGTAAAACTATTTGCTATAGAAAAAAGAAAAGAATGGAAAATGTTTGAATAGTATTGATCTTATTTGTCCTCCAGCCTCATTTGTTATAAAGCCCCATTTTTTTATTTGTATTTTTTAAAACTTTTTTACCATCTAAAACTGTAAAAGCCTCTTACTGCTGAAAATAAAACCCGAGTGGAAAATGTTTCATTAGTATTGATTATATTTATATAAAACTTTCATTTGGTAAAACGCAACATTTTATTTCTGTTTTCCATCTTGAATTAGGAAAAGGCTTTTGTTACTTATAGAAGTCTCTAGTAAAACGAGTCTCAATATTGCATGTCCTAATATTGCATGACCATTGGCCTTATCTTTACGATGGCTTAAATTACTGTAGTGTTTCTTTTATTCATTCGTATATACATTTTTCATAGTTTATATAACTTAAATATAAATAATTAAGTGTTTTTATAACGTATTATCTAGGAAGTCACTAATGGAAAATGTTTCAATAGTTTTCATTTTATTCATTTGTTGTAAAGTTCTATTTTATGCGTATTTTTCAGCTGAGCATCAATTTATTTGTGCTTTTCAACTTTCTTATCCTGGGTTGGAGAAGGAATTTTTACCTAGAAAAAGAGCCCCGAGTAGAAAATGTTAGAGGTGAATAAGCCTTATCTTTATAAGTAATGAGTATGCTATAATACTCCCTTTTATTCGTTTGTATATCTATATACACCGAAGAGCCGTTACATTATGTCCACCCTCCATCTATGAGAATAGGCTCGCCCAGGAGCATAACCACTGCGCGTGCGTTTTTGATATTGGATTATATAAAGCGGGTATGCAGTGTCTTTCTAAACATAGTGCGATTAGCGACATAATGGGAAAAGCAGCGGATTTATCAGACTTTGATAAAGGTCAAATCCTTATGGCTCGGCGACTTGAAACATCAATTTTAGAAATGACGCGCTTAGTGGGCTGTTCACGTGCAGTTGTTGTGAGCACATATCAAAGGTGGTGAAGGGGTGGTGAAATGGCAAGTCTCCGGCCAAAAGTGTGTCGTCCACGGTGCATTGATTCCAGAGGAGAGCGGACATTGCTAAGCATTGTTCGCCGTGACCGAAGGGCTACAACAGCCGAAATCACCACCAGCTACAACAGTGGTGACCCAAGCAGTGTTTCTCAACACACTGTGCAGCATATATTGCTGCGTATGGGCCTACGCTGCCGGAGGCCGAAAGATGTTCCTGCACTAACGGAACGTCATCGCCAGATGCGTCTTCTATGGGCCAAGAAACTTCGGAATTGGACACCAGAGGAATGGAAGAAGATTGCATGGTCCGACGAATCACGTTTTCTTGTCCATCACCTCGTCGGGCGTGTGAGAATACACCGATTTCCAAATGAATCCCTTGCTCCCGAATGCACAGTTGGACGGAGACAAGCCGTTGGTGGGGGTATTATGGTGAGGGCAATGTTCTCAGGGAGCACATTAGGATCCATAGTCCCCATAGAACAATCCTTGACGTCTGGAAGGTACGTGAACATGGTTGAAGACCAGGTTCACCCATTCATGGCTACAGTGTTTCGTGCGGGGGATGGCGTGTACCAACAGGATAATGCACCATGCCATAAGGGTCGAATCGTCATGGATTGGTTCGAGGAACATTTCAGTGAATTTCAAGTCATGTCTTGGCCCCCAAACTCACCTGACATTAATCCAATAGATAATTCGTGGTCCTACTTGGAAAACCAAATTCGTGCTGCCACGCTACCCCCTCGCAATGTGAGGGAATTGCAGGACCAGTTGGTGAGCACTTGGTACCAGATACCTCAGACTACCTATCAGCACCTTGTGGAATCAATGCCACAGCGGGTGCGAGCAGTTTTGAGGGTTAAAGGTGGTCCTACATGTTATTAGCAGGGTGGTCATAATTTAATGGCTCTTCGGTGTATATAATATAAATATAAAATGCATGAAGTGATATTTTAAAATCTAATTTAAACTCGATTAATTTCCTAACTTTCAATTTAGCTGTTATCAACTTCATTCTAAAAATATTCTCTGATTTCCTTACCTCATTCCGCGTTTTCTCTTTAATTAGTTCAATGCGAATTCTGAGATTGCTAAATTCAAGTTCCCACACTTCGAATGAAGGGATAAAATATATCTCTAAGAGATCCTTATGATTCTCTTACTTATGTTCTACGCGTGTAAGAAATCCCTATCAAAATATCATGGTATATAAGACCAGGGAGAGTTAATTTCCCTCTCTTTTACCTTCTTCTGATTTTGTGCCGCCTTGTGAGCGGATGTGCTTTGTCATCACCTCTTGTAAATAAAACATGCCTCTCGGGATGGAAATAAATGCGAATTTAAAGTGTGCTTTCCATCATTGGCCATGAATCTGAATTAAAAACTATTTTTACATTTATATGTAAATATCACGAGCTATAAAAAGCATTTCTTACTGAAAAATAGTCACAAGTGGGAAAAATATGTTTCAATAGTATTGGTTTTATTTGTATGACGGTTTCTTTTATTGTAATGCTAATTTAATTTATTTGTATTCTATATTCCTTTCTTTGCCGCGAATTTTGATTTAAGGCTGTGGAAACAAGCATATTTCCGAAATGAATCCAGAATGGAAAAAGTTTCAGTAGCATTGCTTATATTTCTACAACAATTTCATTTCTTTTAATGCTTATATTTCTATAATAATTTCATTTCTTTTAATGCTCCCCATGATTTGCTTCTATTTTCGAGCTTGTTTATACATCCTATACTGGATACAAATTATATAAGCGTCAAGTGCAAATGTTCCAGTATTATTGTTTAGTAAATAAATTAGTATAAATGACAAAAATTATACTAATTTTTTTGACAAAAATATAAAAACATACTGCATTGGTATTTAATTTAAAAGCAGTTTTTTCCACTAGGAAGCTTTGAAAATCTGAAAATTAAGCCAAATTTCTATAAAAATATGTTGAGTTTTCATTTTTTTAAAAATCGATTCTCAGGAACATACGATTACATGCAGTGACTAATACCATTTTTCTTCGCAACAATTTCAATGCTCGGTGACGTATTTCATAAACGTAAAAGTGTCAAGTGGAAAATGTACCAGAATTATTACTGATCTATGATATAATGAAAAAATAATTATAACTTTCGGATAAAAATTATACTTCAATGGTATTTAATTTAAAAATAGTATTTTCGGACAAGAAGAGTTAAAAATAATAAATCCAATTTGAATAAATACAAATTCAGCTAATCCAATTTGAATTAAAATGTATATTTCCTTAGCTTTTCGATTCCCACTATTAGTTCACACTCTTCAAGTTCAAACACATTTTTTAAACTTGTAAAGCATGACACTTGATGTTAATGCAATTTTTAAAAAATATTAATTCATTAATTAAATTTAATTAATCTTTAATACTTGAAATATAGTTTTAGCAGTTTGTAATGAAATTGCAATGAACAAGCAGTAGCTCAATCGGTAAAATGCTAGGAGTTCAGTATTTTTCATAAGAAGGTCAATTCTTACGAAATTCTTACGAATTCTTACGTTTTCAATTCTTACGAAAATTATTTTTTAATACTTAATAATATTTTTGATAATTATTTAATAAAAAGTAACTAAAATAAAAAAAAATATTTGTTTATCTAAATAGGAATTTAATTAATTTTGTTCATATTATTTGTTTTTTAAATTCAATTCTGAAAAGCAGATGATTTTCTCCTGTGACTAACACCATTTTTGTTCGCAATAATTTCAGTGTGGGGCGTATTTCCTAATGGCAAAAGATTTCTAAATTTAAAATGTTTCAGAATTATTGCTGATCAATTATAATAATTTGTAGACAAAAATTTAAATATATACCACATTGGTACTCAAATGAAAAACCATTTTTTTCAGCCATGAAGCGTTAAAAATGGTAAATAGACCATCAAAATTCAGTAAAAATGTATTAAATATTCATAGGTTTCTTTTTTTAATTATTCAGTTCTAAAAAGCAGATGATTTCCTCTAGTGAATTAAACCATTTTTCGTAACATTGTCAGAGCGCGGCGGCATATTAAATAGCCGAAAAAGAGTGGAAAATGTTTCAGAATTATTGCTAATCAATGATATCATCCAATAATTACAACAAGTCAATTGTCAATAAAAATGTATTAATATGTAAGAATTTAAAAAAATTTTAATTCTAAAAAGCAGATGATTTCTTCTAGTGAATTACACCATTTTTCGTAAGATTGTCAGTGCGTAACGGCATATTAAATAGCCGAAAAAGTGTTTCAAGTGGAAAATGTTCCAGAATTATTGGTAATCAATTATATAATCCAATTATTACATCAAGTCAAATGACACTAAAAATGTGATAAAATTTAAGAATTAAAAAAAATTCAATTGTAAAAAAGCAGATGATTTCCTTCAGTGACTAACACCATTTTTCTTCGTGAACATTATCAGTGCGTGGCGGCGTATTTCACCCATCCGAGTGCGTGTGTAGAAAAGCAATGGACACAGATTGATGGTAAATGGTTTTTATTTCACAAAGGACGCGTAACAGATGGAGCCTCCGAAAGAAAGACATGCAGCAATAATGAGAAGATACCCTGTGTAAGGCGTTCCAAAGATTCCACGAACCTTTTAGAAACATCCGTACTGGAAGTGCCAGTGGTCAGCGAAATTCTGCACTTCTTGAATTTCATGAAAAATTCCACGCTGTTTGGTTCAGAAATAGTCTCTGGGATTTTATAAAGTCCTTATGCAGATATTAAAATAAGTTTTCTCATTTGAAAAAAATCTCGACGTTTAGAAATAAATTTTAAATTTTTCTTGCCAAATTTATTATCAATAATATTTTAAATTATATATTATTTTTTATATATACAAGAGAGCTAATTATCAGAAATGATTTAATTAGAAATTTTTAAATACTTATAGGAATTAGTGTTTACAGTTTTCAATTTCTACGTTTCATAGATTTCACTATATAACATAATTGAAATTTTGGCAAAACACTTTTTTTGTAGATAAATAAAATTTTTATTTAAAAAATGAGCAAAATTGTAGAATTATTTAATGTTGAATGGAAAATTTGCAAAAATGTTTTCAAGTAAATTTTTTTTCATACTTTGTCACTTTTATGTAACTAATAATTGACAGTTTCATTTTTAATGCAGCTTTAAAAAAAGAATGAAATTTAAAAAAACTTTTTTTTAATAAAACAAATGAATAAACCTAACTTAAATTAATAGAAGGCATTTTATTTTATTTTTGCTGCATTTTAGGATGCTTTTTTATTAATAATAATGGGTAAAAAACATAAACATGTTAATAATAATTTAAAAACAATTGCAAAATTTGAACTACTTTTTAAAGCATTACATGATAAATTATATTAAAAACAAAAAAAAATGTACTTGATCTAAAATTTTCGTATTTAAAATGTCTGGTATTTTATTTAAATTGAAAAAAAAAATCATTCCTCTCTTTTCCTGTTTTTAAGAAATATTTTTATAGTTTTAAAATCAAACCTTCTTAGAAATACAACTAAATTAGAATTTTTGTTTGAATATTTTTCTAATCTTAATTCTCTTTTCATAATTCCAAAATTACAATTGTTCTAAAAGGTTACATCATAAAATAGAACAGTTTATTTTTCTATATTAAAATCATTCCCTCTTTTATATAAGACTTGGGGGGGGGGGATTGATATTCAAATTTTTTCAATAAAAATTATACAATGGTTAATATATTCGAACAAAATGTTAAACATTCGAGAAGTGCATGTTTTCGAGAACCAGCAGCCTTTCGCAACACGTAAAGACAACTTGCATAAATGTAATCAAAGTATACCCTGTTGTACTATAAACATAGAGATACGAAACAATGAGACTAGCATAGACATGACAGTACATTTATACATAAGTTCATCATAAGAAGCAAAGTGCTTTGATTTTGAAATCATAAAAACGTTCGCATCCAAAAAGCAAACAATATTTAACTTTTTTTTTTAACAAATAACAAATATATACAAAAGAAAAAAAAGTTTCAGATTTGTAAACCGAACATGAAATGTCCTTAATTAGCATGATTTTATATATATAAGAAATGGAGATAATTAAAAGCTTTGAGGTTTTAATTATATAGTAAACTCTCAATAATCCGTCACTTAATTAATCCGGACCATCTTTCAGTTAGTTTTCAGCTCAATTTTCTTGAAGGACGAATGTAGGTGTAAAAGAGACAGGAAATGACATTGACAATATTTAGGCAATAAGAATTTGAATTTTTACTGTTGGAAACATTTATTAGTATTATTGCGGACTTGGCGACCTACGGATTACACCAATCTCGCCAGCAGCATTATACATAATGTGATGATTGATGGTGGTATTTATCCTGGTTGCTTGGCGATAGTATTTGGAGGACCGTTATAATATATATGTACCAACTTATTAAATATAAATTTAGTATATTTTAGTATTTGGTGATATTTATCCTGGTTGCTTGGCGAGAGTATCTGGAGGGCCGTTATAATATATATGTACCAATTCATTATATATAAATTTAGTATATTTTGTTAGATAAGTATAAATTTGGGTACTTAAATGTATTTTAGAAGTTAATTTTTAGATCTTTTTACTAATCTGATGCTTATATTAATAAAATAATTTTGTGCTTTTCTAATGTTCTGACAGATTATAGAGAATCTAAATATATACAGAAAAAAATAATTTTTTTAGACATTCATTGTATTAAAGAAATTAAAGGGTTTACAGCAACAAGATTGTAGCTCCAACTTGGGAAAATTTAGAGTTACATGCACTATGTTAGAATTACATGTGTTTAAAAAAAATCTTGTTCGTTTGATGAAAAAAAATGTATTTCCAATCTTTGTTGTCACGTTATTCAAGGGATGGAGCTGTCTGTCTCATTGGAATTTAGAATTTTCAGACGTTTTTTACTGCTTTCTGCAAATTTGAATCATTGGAGCAACCTACTTTTTGCAGTAAACCCTTCAATTGTTAAATAAATATCGATGAAAAAATTACAATAAAAATCAGATTTCTTTAAGAAAATTTTTTGAAAAGAAAAATAATTCAACCTGTTTACTAGGACAGGTAACATAAATAGTTATTCAGTACTGATAATATCATAAATTTATATTTCATTTTATTAAAATTGTTCAATCACCATTAAATAAAAAAAATAATTTAATAGTTCTGAATACATATTTTATAATTTATTTCAAAATTAATTATTTACCTGAATGAGTATAATTACATTATAACTTATGTAAATACCTTAAAGTATAATTTAACTCCATTTGAATAGTTATTTATGAATCGAAAGTGTAGTAAGTTTGATGAAAAAGCTTATTTAATTGCTGTATAACTTTTTTTGGCAAACAAACTGCTTTGTTTTGCAATCTTTGTTTCATTTAGCCAAAATTATCGACGCTCTGTTTAAATTAAAAATTTCTTCCAATGTTCTCAACTAACGATTCATTTCTTTTTTTCTTAAATAACTTTTTTATGTTTGAGAGGTAAACAACTGTGTACCAATAATAATAATAAATCAATAATGTTTAAAAAATAAAGTAGAATTCAGAGAGTCCTCTGCGGGAAAAATAATTTAGGAGCAAAAATAAAATTTATTTTGTATCTTCATTTTTCCAGCTAAAATTTCAATATTAAAAATTTCAAATCGTTGGAAATCATACACTTATTAATAAG
>JAPMOQ010025563.1:0-11036 GCA_026543055.1 Argiope trifasciata
TGCATTGAAATCCCGACTTAATGGCATATTTATGTAATCGTTTGCAATATCTGTATCAATTCAATAACTTTCTTCCATTATAAAATGTATTAGTTTCTAGAAAATGAATGCAAAGCCAAGGTTTCTATAATCGTTTGCAATAAAAAAAACCATTTATTGAATAATTTTTTCTCCTTTTTCGCTTTCTTTAAAAAATATTTAATATTTTGGCAACATCACCGAAAAATATTTTTAGAACACATTACTCATGGCGAACCAGCTGGTCGCCAAAGGCGGCTAGTTATAAATATATCGAAATTTATGAGGAATAAAATACTCCTGTATAATATTTAAAAATAATCGTTTGTTTGTTCCAGCTGCCTTTGAAGATAACAATTTCATTAAATGTGCACACAAAATAGTGAAAAAAGATAGGGATAAAAAAATCACAAAAATGTCGATAATTTTAATAAGTTTCTAAAACATTTTAAAATGACTAGAACAGTCTGTAACTTCAAAAATAAATTTTATATAAGGACATTTAAACTGTGTTTGCTCCGGTGTATTTTACGAAGTTTTAACGTGAAACTATTTTGAAACCATCAAAAACAAAGATGGCATTATTCTTCAATAAAAAATAATTATTAAAAACAATATTCAATTTTGAAAAATTGCTACGAGACATTTTAGAGCCTTTATCATGATATTAATACATGATGCATACTCCCAGATATTAGTGCATGAGTAGAAAATTATATGACTCTAACATTCTATATTTTTTTAAGCAATCCAATCAATTTGCTGATTCGCATGTTTTTTTTATAAAAGAAGATGACTATTTCTTCTAAAAAATGACATATTGGTCATATATATATATTGTTATTTACACTCAGACTGACTGATAAGTTCTAATTCTAGACAAATGCTATTCAAATATTGACTGCTCTGTACAAAAATATAACTATGATTTATTTGAAAGAATATTAAAGGAATGTGAATGCAATTTTAATCCTTCATTATTTTTAAATTTTATATATATATCGACTTACTTTGAATATATTTTATAGTGAGGCGCGATGAAAATTTCTGTGCTGAAATACCTAGCATATTAAGCGAAACCCTCTATGTTTATTTATACTCCACTGCAACGATTTAGAAAACGATATTATCAGCTAACGATGTTAAAAGGCAAAAGAACGGTCTTCCCAAACACTATTCCTAGGAACCAGCTGACTTTTAGTCATTCGGAATAAACGGAAAGCAATAAGATCTGACATGAATGAGCGGTCATTTGCTCATACCCGAAGGCGTGTTGACCACCCAGGAAGAAGCGGAGGGGTCGAAAAAATTCTCTAGCGCTTGCCGTACAGCTCTTTAGAAAAACCGATGCGATTTCACGACAGAATATTACTCCTACTTCCTTCACTTTTCGGAGGTTTCACTCTTAAAATGAAAACGCTCAGAGGGTTAATCTATACTTATAATAAAGCTCAATGTGTGTGTGTGTGTGTGTGTGTGTGTGTTGGCGCTCTACAGGCCAGACCGTTGAACCTACAGCTACCAAATTTGGTACATGTATACCTTGGAGGTTGGGAATGTGCACCTCGCAGCCCTTTTTTCGAATTTTTAATTTGAATTTGAATTAATTAAAATTTAAGAGAAATTTCGACGATTTTCCGCTATAACTTCAGAAAATATTATTGCAAAAACATGATTTTTATATCAATTTAAAGGTAAAAAAATTAGTTTTCTAACGGTATCAGTTTTTGTAATTTATAACGTAAGCTTCTATTTTTAACGAATTTTTAAAGAAATATTTTAACCGTATTTTTATTACGTGACTGGATAAAATAAAAGAATGCCGGAAGTTCGAAAAAAAAACTATCATCGCAAAATAAATTTAAAGAAATGCTACTTTTAACACGTGACTGGATAAAATGAAATAAATATAAAATGTGATATTTTCTAAAAAAAATAAATGCAAAGAAAAGGATTCTATGATCGTTTGCAATATCTAAATAATTCAATAAATCTTCTTTACGGTAAACCTGATCGAATTTAGACAAGATATGCATTGGAATCCCGACTTAATGGTATATTTCTATTAACGTTTGCAATATCTGTATCATTAATTCAATAATTTTTTTTCATTATAAAATGTGATAGTTTCTAAAAAAATAAATGCAAAGATAAGGTTACTATAAAATCTGCAAGAGCACGTCAAAGTGAAAAAATTAGGTTTTATCACCGTGTTGCCATCATTTTGAAGGAAATTCAAATTTAAAAAAAAATAAAAAAAAACTATCATCGCAAATTAAATCTGAAGAAATGCAGCTTTTAGCACGTGACTGGGTAAAATAAAATAAATATAAAATGTGATATTTTCTTTAAAAAATGCCAGGCAAAGGATTCTATGATCTTTTGCAATATTTAAATCATTAATTGAATAAATTATCTTTATTTATACAGGATATAAATTCAAATTCCTTTCCAATGGCCAATTTGTAAAATATTATTGATAGGCATATATATTGTTTAATACTATTAATTTAATCTAGATGAAGTAAATAATTACAATTTATGTAGTTTGAGTCAAACAATGCATTTATGAATAATGAGTTTTAGATTTCTTCATACTTTGCTCTGTCAGCCATATTTTACAAAATATTTTTATTAATATTTTAAATAAAGTTGCTACATCAATCAGTCTTCTAAATCAATCAATAAAACTGACTGATTTATAAAATTAAAGAATATTATTAGGAAAACGCGTTCTTTTAGAACTTTCAGTCCATCATCTTAAAGAAATTTCAGGCCAATCAATGCCCGGAGTTACTTCAAGGCTAATAAATATGTGATTTAATTGAAAATTTTAGAAAACCCATTACTAATGGTGAACCAGCTGGTCGCCAAAGGCGGCTAGTGACAATGGCTTGTATAAATATGTAATTGGCCGTGAATTAATCACTGCCTCAACTTCAACTAACACAGAATACAGCTCTTCATAAGTTTAAATGTAAATTTACCTAAAATACGCTATAAACAGGGTTTTAGGGATCTCACTAACCGTTCCCAGAACCCTCCCCACCAGGGAGCACCTTCCGTAATAAATTTCTAAGTAATGCCATTATCTCTACTTATAACAAAGATTCAATATGGGTGCGTCGATGCTCTACAGGCCAGACCGATCCACCTAGAGCTACCAATTTTGGCACGTATATACCTTGGACATCAGAAATGTGCACCTCGGAGCGAATTTTTTTGAATTTTAAATTATAATTTAATTTTATTAAAAATTAACTGAAATTTTGGCGTTTTTCCTCTATAACTTCGGAAAATATTATTGCACAAAGATGATTTTTACATCAAATTAAGGATTAAAAAATTAGCTTTCTAATGGTATCAGTGTTTTAACATATAACTTAAGTTTCTGTTTTTAACGAATTTTTCAAGAAATATTTTAATCATATTTTTCAACAATAGATTTCGAACAAAACAACAAAATTTGATCTGCACGAGCACGGCAAAGGGAAAAAATTAGCTTTTATCAACATATTGCCATCATATTGATAGAAGCTCAGATTAAAAAAAAAAATCAACTATTATTACTCAATTTACTGATTTTGGCACGTATATACCTTGGACATCAGAAATGTATTTACTCAATTTCCAATACGAGACGAGACAGAGAACGTACATTTTACGACAAAAGCAGAGTGTAGTTCTAACGATTACCTGCGGACGTCGATTGCTAGCTTGCGATGTAATTGGCGCAATAATTGGTGTTTTTTCTGCACCTGCTGCCGTTAATGAAATTGTGATTCGTGTTATTTAGCGGTAACATCTATTTCTTTAAATGAATATCTTTCTTCTAGTTAATTGATAATGTAAAAAATGCACTTGACCACTCCTGACCATAACGGGAAACCGACACTGTATGAGAAACAGTGGATGTGGTCGCCCCAAATCTTTCTCCCATACACTCTAATGAAGGTTTTGTCCCAAACAATGCCTTGCATGACACTGGCGTACAACAGTGACGAAATATTAACCTCCGGCGTGACTTTAGCATTTTTACCAAATTGGTCGTGTGAACCTTGGCGTGTGTTTTCGCGGTGAATCCCTGCCGAACGATAAAATAATAGGAATATATAGCAATCTATATGTATCTGACGAAACTTTGATGGATAACTACACTTATATATCAAATTTGGTATATGGTGTTAGGACTACTTTTAAGGCACTGCATTTTTTGAGTAATCTCGTTTACATGCATCTGAAATATTGCGTTACACAGCGGCAGACCGGTCAAACCCTTGTTTGATTTAGTTTAAACTTTGATGTGTGTCTACTGTGTAGCGAAATCTGTGTCTCGAATGATATCGATCTGGCTCTCTTTCTTTTGTACTTATCGAGCGACAGCCGGAAAGATAGCTTCCATCTACAAATTTAAATCAAAATTTGATGAAAATCTCAATTTGGAGGAAAACTAAGCGCCTAGCTCAAAGCATTTTTGAATTATCTTTGACATAGACGGATAGATATGCAGGCATAATGCCAAAAATATGTATTTCGAATTCGAAAAGGACTGAATTGTGCAGATTAGTCAATATCTCGGGTTGGGTTTTTTTTTATGATTGCAGTACTTTATCTACCTCGTATATGAGTAAATAATAATTAATATCGATTACCACCATAGCAAATGCCAATTGTTGCGTCTGAATACCTTGGAAGATGCGAAGATATCTAAAGCAAATTCATTGCTGCATTTCATTGTCTTTTTTCATGATACTGTTTTACTCTTGTGTATTGCAGTGTTATTAATATAATTTTTTTTTCTTTTCCATATCCCGCGAGGCGAATACTCTTCTTCCTGCATGTTACTGGACAGATGTGAAAACCTGCTTTTGGGACAAGCATGCCATGCCCATACTATCGAGTGTTAAAACCGCAAGGAAGGAAAACCGACATTTGCGATGGAATGGACTGTCCTTTACTGTAATCGAGAATTTTCGCAGAAATTTGAAGAGACAAATTGCTTCGATTATTACTCTTCAATGAACAGTGCTTTTTCTCGGAATTTCTCAGTACTTTTTTGGACTTTATTATGTACTCTATCGTTTGAATTTTGTTCGACGCACTTGGGACTTGGAATATTCTCTACTCTTTGTAAAGTGGTTGTATCTATTTTTCTAAAGCAGATGGATTTCAATTGCATTTGAATTTTGAAAGAAAAAAAAAAAACATTCTCCTACAAAAGAAAAAGGAGACATTTTGGCGGTCCATGAAAGGTTTTTGTGACCCCACATCTCTCGCATTCGGTCGTCGTTTTTATGAGCCGGCATGCGACTGCTGTGTGGTTTCTTTGCGCGCGCGTTCTTTATTTGTGTTCTTTTATTCCCAACACATACGAAAACATTAATTCAAGACTCGCTAGTATTTACCAGTGCATCATGTAAACATTTTCTGCTTTCAACTCGTCCTGGGCATCGTATCAGGTGTTTTTCCCCATTCTAAGGACTGTTCCATTTCGAATTCTCTTATAAAAATGTTACATTTTTTAAAATCAAAAATACTTAATTCAAGACAAGGTTTATAAATTTAATCAAACATCTATAAATCCTTTTTGAGTGCTAATTTTAAAGCTCGTCATTTTAATATTAAGCAAACCCTGCTATTGTAAGATCAGATTTGATTGCAGTTAGGTTTAGGTATTAAACTGAAATTCGGTTGTCATTAACTTAATTTCAAACTTATCTTGTAGCGTCTTAAATTTTTTAACTCTGAACTTGGATTTTTTTAATAGAAATCCCAATCGTTTTTATACATCCGCGACAAAGAAAACTGTTATAATCTAAATCTTTCATTTAGTTGCAACTCCGAAGATAAGATTTGTCCCCCTTTACATCATTTATATCTTTTCATTGTTTGATTCTTTTAATGTCAGATTCGAATAACTTGAATTTTAATAGAAAAACATCAGAAGTGATTTTAGCTTGAAATGTGAGAATTTAGGGTTCAATGCGCATGTTTTCTACTTATTCACTCCCCTCTCATAGAAGTGTTCATTGAATCAAAAATCTTCAATGAAGGGGAACGTGTAAAATAATTTAAAGTGTAACAATCACTTATAAACGCATCACTATTCCAGGTTACCTTATGTTGAGAGTTGAAATAAGTGTGCAATGAGGTTGCTATCTTATTAGAGAGTTGAGTAAATCCTTAATTCAAAATCTACTTAGACATACAACTGTTATCTTTCTCACTGAGATGTTCTTCATTCTCAGCTTTTGGTTAGTGGTGTGAATAGGGATAAGTTTAATAAAATTAAACTTTCCATTCATAAATATTTCATTTTTTATCACTGGGATGTACAATGTACATAAGTTTTAAAATGATAATTTAGATTAAAACGCGGCCGTGTTGGCTCATGTCAGTTGGGGCTCATTCAATATGCCGTGACGGCAAAGTCCTCCAAGTTCCCATAACAAATTATGCCTCTGGGGGCACTGAATCGGTCTGATTTGGATCTAAATTCTGAATTGCAGATGGATAAATGAATTCGATCGCCCTTCAAAAGAGTTGTGTGTTTCAGCAACGTCTCCCTTTCACCTGAACTGTGCTCGTTCACAACGAAAGGCGCACACTTATGCCTTCATTCGAAAGAGCACCGCTCATTCAGGCTTGGTAGGACCGAGCGGCATTAGACCCATCACCAGATTAAAACGCACACTATTAAAATAAGAAAATATATTCGCGGAACAACCGAACTGTTGCACCATTTAAATCTGAAGTGAATCTTTCAGTACAGGAGGGCTTGAAAAGTGAAATAGAGCTGCATAAAAAACAAGCAATTTATAACTTTTTTAAAATTAAATTCCTACTTCTTTTCTTATATTATCTATTCTTATACTAAAGCTCAATGTGTGGGTGTTGGCGCTCAGAAGGCAAGAACGCTGGACCAACAGCTACCAATTTTGGTACATGCATCCCTTGGAAGTCGAGAACGTGCACCTAGCAGCACCTTTTTAAAAAATTTGAATTAAGTAAAAATCAAGCGAAATTTCGTCATTTTCCCGCTAACACTTCTGAAAATATTACCGCACAAAGATGATTTTTACATCAAATTAAAGATTTAAAAAATTAGATTTCTAATAGTATCAGATTTTCAGCTAATAGCTTAAGCTTCTATTTTATACGAATTATTAAATCCATATTTAACTATATTTTTTTAACAATACAATAAAATTTAACCTGCACGAGCACGTTACGAGTGAAAGGGGAAAAATTAACTTTTATTAATATTTTGCCATCCGATTGACTGGAATTAATAAATAAATAGTTATTGCAAATTAAACATATAAAAATGTACTTTTCAGAAAGTGTTTCCGTGAAATGAATGAAATTATTATTATTATTATTGTAATTATTTAGACCAAGTTATCAGTACTATGTGTGCATTTTACTAATGATTTACAAATTAGCCATTTGGTTCGAATTTGAATGTGTGGCGTATCCAGTATCAATTCAATCATGTTTACCTCAAACAAAAAGTGGAATTATTGAATTAATGACATAAATATTGCAAACGATCATAGAAACCTTTGCATCTCATTTATTTTTTTAGGAAACATGACATTTAATATTTATTTAATTTAATCCAATCACGTGGTGAGAGTTACATTTTTTTCCATTTAATTTGCAGTTATAGTTAATTTATTTTTTTAAATTTGAACTTCTGTCAATACGATGGCAACAGTTTAATAAAAGCTATTTTTTTTCCCTTGCTCGTTTATCGTTTGCTATAAAATGTCATTATTTTGTCCGAATTATATTGTTGAAAAATATGGTTAAAATATTTCTTTAAAGATTCGTTAAAAATAGAAGCTTAAATTATATATACTGGTATCATTAGAAAGCTAATTTTTTAATCTTTAAATTAATGTTAAAATCATCTTTATGCAATAATATTATCGGAAGGTATAGCGGAATAACCTCTAAAGTTCACTTAATTTTTAATTAATTCAAATTCTAAGTAAAAATTCGAAGAAAGGGCTCCTAGGTGCTCATTTCGGACTTCCAAGGTATACATGTACCAAATTTGGTAGCTGTAGGTCTAACGGTTTGGCCTGCAGAGCGACAACACACGCGCACACATTGAGCTTTATTATAAGTATAGATTAAAACTTGAGCCCATTAAGTATGTCATCAATGATCGCCTGCTCTATATAATTTTCCAATTTCGAAAGAAAAAAAAAACGCATTTTTTTGCTTCATTTTCATTTTGAGAAATTCTTTCCTTCTCCTATTTTGCCCTATGATGAAGAAAAAACATTTTTGTGTATTTCGAAATCGATTTAAGGCTAATGTCAATGATTCTAGATACAACAGAGCATATTTCTATCATAAGCGAAAGTAATTGCTTACACTGTAATTATTTCTAAATAAGAACGCTGGTTTTCTGGAGTTTTCAAACTATGCTGACAATTATTTGTAAAATTTATGCATCCCGATTACACTGAAATACGAATATCGCTCTCTCTTGATTAAATCCATTTACTTATATAATTTGATACTTTTACTATGCCTACGGAGATAATCAATAAAAATAAAAACTTTTCTTTTAAGCAATTAAAGCTTTCAAACTTTATTTCAAATGTAACTCTAAGACATAAAATTTCTTAATTCATTTCTGTATTTGTAAAGGGTCCTAGATGCTTATTTCTTTATTGAAAGCCTCGTCATGTATTATTTTACCAAAGCAAGATGCTCATTCCCTTTTTTTTACAATAATCCATCGGCGTGAATTATTGTAAAAAAAAAGTTTTCGGTGATTATCTCTACTCCTAGTGATCATTGGTTAGAAAAAGAAAATGAAATGTTGCAAAGTTACATTAATGCAATATATGTTTTACAAGTTTGATTTCAGTTATTTAAATCATCAATTACTTTTCAACAGTCAATTTTATAAAAAGATGTAAGCACAACTGAAACTTTTGTCAATTACACTATTTGATAAAACTGGCAGAAATAGTAACAAATAAATAGTGGTTCTTTTTTTTTAGAATAGACGAAATTTAATTTTGTATTATTTTAAAGAACATCTATACTTATAATAAAGCACAATGTGTGTGTGTGTGTGTGTGTGTGTTGGCGCTCTACAGGCCAGACCGTTGGACCTACAGCTACCAAATTTGGTACATGTATACCTTGGAGGTCGGGAATGTGCACCTCGGAGCCCTTTTTTCGAATTTTTAATTAGAATTTGAACTAATAAAAATCTAAGCGAAATTTCGACGTTTTTCCGCTATAACTTCCGAAAATATTATTGCACAGACATGATTTTTACATCAATTTAAAGATTAAAAAATTAGCTTTGTAATGGTATCAGCGTTTTAACGTATAACTTAAACTACTATTTTAACGAATTTTTAAAGAAATATTTTAACCATGTTTTTTTATCACGTGACTAGATAAAATAAAACAATGCTGGAAGTTCAAATCAAAAAACCTATCATCGCAAATCAAATCTAAAGAAATGCAACTTTTAGCACGTGACTGGATAAAATAAAAGAAATATAAAATGTGATACTTTCTAAAAAAATAAATGCAAAGCAAAGCTTGCAATATCTAAATCATTAATTCAATAAATCTTCTTTATTTACGGTAAACCTGATTGAATTTAGACAGGATATGCATTGAAATCCCGACTTAATGGCATATTTATGTAATCGTTTGCAATATCTGTATCAATTCAATAACTTTCTTCCATTATAAAATGTATTAGTTTCTAGAAAATGAATGCAAAGCCAAGGTTTCTATAATCGTTTGCAATAAAAAAAACCATTTATTGAATAATTTTTTCTCCTTTTTCGCTTTCTTTAAAAAATATTTAATATTTTGGCAACATCACCGAAAAATATTTTTAGAACACATTACTCATGGCGAACCAGCTGGTCGCCAAAGGCGGCTAGTTATAAATATATCGAAATTTATGAGGAATAAAATACTCCTGTATAATATTTAAAAATAATCGTTTGTTTGTTCCAGCTGCCTTTGAAGATAACAATTTCATTAAATGTGCACACAAAATAGTGAAAAAAGATAGGGATAAAAAAATCACAAAAATGTCGATAATTTTAATAAGTTTCTAAAACATTTTAAAATGACTAGAACAGTCTGTAACTTCAAAAATAAATTTTATATAAGGACATTTAAACTGTGTTTGCTCCGGTGTATTTTACGAAGTTTTAACGTGAAACTATTTTGAAACCATCAAAAACAAAGATGGCATTATTCTTCAATAAAAAATAATTATTAAAAACAATATTCAATTTTGAAAAATTGCTACGAGACATTTTAGAGCCTTTATCATGATATTAATACATGATGCATACTCCCAGATATTAGTGCATGAGTAGAAAATTATATGACTCTAACATTCTATATTTTTTTAAGCAATCCAATCAATTTGCTGATTCGCATGTTTTTTTTATAAAAGAAGATGACTATTTCTTCTAAAAAATGACATATTGGTCATATATATATATTGTTATTTACACTCAGACTGACTGATAAGTTCTAATTCTAGACAAATGCTATTCAAATATTGACTGCTCTGTACAAAAATATAACTATGATTTATTTGAAAGAATATTAAAGGAATGTGAATGCAATTTTAATCCTTCATTATTTTTAAATTTTATATATATATCGACTTACTTTGAATATATTTTATAGTGAGGCGCGATGAAAATTTCTGTGCTGAAATACCTAGCATATTAAGCGAAACCCTCTATGTTTATTTATACTCCACTGCAACGATTTAGAAAACGATATTATCAGCTAACGATGTTAAAAGGCAAAAGAACGGTCTTCCCAAACACTATTCCTAGGAACCAGCTGACTTTTAGTCATTCGGAATAAACGGAAAGCAATAAGATCTGACATGAATGAGCGGTCATTTGCTCATACCCGAAGGCGTGTTGACCACCCAGGAAGAAGCGGAGGGGTCGAAAAAATTCTCTAGCGCTTGCCGTACAGCTCTTTAGAAAAAC
>JAPMOQ010025572.1:0-13494 GCA_026543055.1 Argiope trifasciata
TTTTTTTTTCTTCTATTGCCATGTTATCAAAATTCAAGATATAAATACTGGATTTTTAAGAATTCATTTCAGATAGAATTAAATATCTCAGGTCCTGTAATTATACTGCCATGATTGCGAATTGAAAAGTCGATGCAATAGCCAAGTTATTTTATTAATAAATAATCGAAATCAAAATTATTTAAAAAAAATATGTCGCTATTTCTAACTGTATTGCTGTTCTTTTAAATGCATATTGCATCTTTAGCATAAAAATTTACTGGAGTTCTATCTGAGTTTTATGGTAATGCAATTGACGTTCACGTGTGTTTCTCTGTTTGATCAATAAGGATGATAACACGTACTTCCATGATCTCGATTTGGCTACATGTTCTCCCCAGTTATTGCCATGTTTGTATTTGATAGTCGGAGATGATCTCTATAATGGTGATCATTTACCTCTAATTGTTTCTCATGCTGATAGAGGCTGCGGAATCCGTCTGTCGTAGCATTATATATTCGAACTAGTGGATTGGAATACTCTCAGACAATTAGCAAAAATTACCATGTCTATGCTCAATACTACGTGCATCACGGAAGCAGTACGAAGTATCATTGAATGTTTAATAAGTGCCGCTGACAGAGCAATTCCAAAAACTTCATCACGTTTATGGAAATTCCGAAACCCCTGGTGGAATGAAGCCTGCCGCGAATGCTACTAACGACAGACAAAACTGTAGGAGCATCTTCCACCACAGAAAATCTTGTTGCATCCTAGCGTGCCAAAGACATTGCTCGTTGCAGAAAGTTAGAGGGATTCTTGGATAAAATATGTATTTTCGATTCAACCTTATACTACAAGAAAACAGTTGTGGAAGAAGGTGAAGACAGTAAATAGTCCATCAACCGATATTGTTTTGGCAGGAGTACCCAGGCTCTAGGCCTATAAACTCCATCCTAAAATTTGCTGGAAAAGTTACTTAACAGATATTCTAACATAATACTATTGTGCATAATTAGTTAAAAGAAAAAAAAAGTTTAGGTTAACATTTAAATTTACAATAATAGCAAACTAGAAGTTTGAGAGGAATTTCGTAAGAAGTTTGCTTCGATGAAAAGAAAGGAAACATTAGGTGGTTAGTCAGTTAGTTCTTAGGTGGACAGTGGGGGTTCCCCCGTCTCTTTGAGTAGTTGGCGAAATCAGTCTGCCTCCTGGCCTGGTATTCTGAAGACAAGTGGGGGAGGAGAGCCGTTATCTGCATCGCAGGAGAGGGGTGCTTCTGTCGTTGCTATTCTTCTTTTCTTCCTCGCCGCAGCTTGCGTAACAGATGATTAATAGTCCGCTTCCCTTGCTTTTATTTTTCTTAGTTATTTGAAATTCCAAATTTAGAGTCCGTTGAGAGAGTTTATGGTTGAAGGCTTCTGCAAGTATGAATATTTTGTTTTGAGGGTTCTTTTCTTGGTGGAGTTTATTTAGTATTTCTTTTAGATTAAATAGTCCATCAGGAGTTTTCTTTCCTTGTTCTTAAAACTGGAAGTATGACTCACTCTGCTACAATGGATGTCACAATATTCTTGGGTAGACATTTGCTCTAAATTCTGCTGTTGATGGATGTAGCTCTTCATTCACAACAACAAAGAATTGGACTGAAAACATATTTTGAATTTTCATGCTTCAACACCCTCAGGGGCTCACCTACTTTAGATGAGTTCTGGCTTCCCAACCCCGAGGTACCCAAGCATCTTTACTCCCTTTATATTTTATCCTGCACTGGACCTGCTGCTGTCTGCTTTATCTCTTCCTTCCCGCGACGGCAAGCTAGGGAGCTTTCCATGAGAAGCGGTCGCCGCTCTGTTGGCATCTAGCTTCCCATGGACAGCCAAAATCCCCACGTGTTGACCGTCCCTGGTTACCTATTAGAAAAACGGTTGGTGCCCTGTGGTCCCCGGTGTATCAATCTGCTGGTACCTAGTCACCTGAATAGCTAGTCTGCTAGGGATCAAGCAAAGGACTTACTGATTGGGCTTGGCAGTAAGGGTGTTGTTCACTGTCCTCGGTGGTAACTCTGAGCGTATAGGTTCCGACTAGTACTAGGGTGGATGCCAGAAAGAAATACCCAGAGACGGTAAATGCTTACCCTTGTTGGGCTCTATGGTGAGCGGTACCGTTTATTCATAATTCTTCTTTGAGGCGACTGTTATTTCTTGTAAGCAAAAGTATTAATTTCATTATCCAACTTAGATTACTCCAACTTTCGAAGTCTTCCAAAAGCACTTTGAAAGAATTAAAAGGCTAAGTTGAACTGATATGAAAAAAAGAAGATAATTGCATAATATATGAAGAATATTGCATAATAAAGAAGATAATGCATATATTGATAATAGATAATAATTGATAATTGCATTATCACTAATTGTCCTAAATACTTTAGTTCAGGAAAATAAGCATATGTTTTATATTTTTTCAGAATTTAGTTCAAAATAATAAACATATATTTATTTGAACTAAATAAATTAATATATTAACATGAAAAACTATACAGATTATGTGGTATGAGTAGTATCATTACTAATAATTAAAAATTTATCTTAATACTAAAAAAGTAATAATTATTTTGAAAAATATATATATATTTTTAATTTTGTAGAAATGCAATTATATTTTTCAATTCTCGTCAGAAAATTTTTAAATTAAGCGATGGTCATCAACTGTAAACCTTATTCTCGATTTTAATAAATTATTAGACTGACACTTTTACATTAGTTTATAGATTTGCTTACGAGTATGTGTTTTCTAAGTATTTATAGTACAGAGTAGAAACGCGGTGCAGTTTTTTATTTTCAACCACAAGTTATAAAATAAATTGATTGCTTAATTTTGCTACAATAATTAATGAAATGTTTCACATTCTTTGTTTAATTTATTTATTTCATAATTATTATCAAAAACATCAAATCAAAATTGTTCAATTTTTGATTTTCATGGATTTAAATTTATGAATTGTGACCTGAGATCTGTTGTTTTTAACGTTGTCTCAACTTGTTTTCATAATGCATATATTGTGAGGAATGGATTTCGTTTCTCCAAACTTTGCATAATCTCCTGAAGAAAAGGCATCTATAATTGGAGAGATTGCATGAGTCTGATTTATGGATCTATGCAGGAAAAATAATGATTGGTACAAAACAAGAAATAGGAATAGAAGAACAAGAATATTTTAGAAATCTGTTCGTTGTAAAGCGCTCAAGTCCATTACCTGAAGCCATTACTAATTACACTTATAATCCATGAACTCCGTACTTTTCTTGGCATGGTAAATTTTTGTTGGCGATAACTGAAGTATGTTGCAGAAACGGAAGCACAAGGGATATATGAGCACAAAAACAACCATGTTGGTTGATTCCTTCATGATTTTTTCTTTTGAATTGCTGTCGTTTTATTTTGTGATGAGTTTTAAATCAGAGTTTGTGGTATGAAAAGTTTGTATATCTTCTTAGAATATACTTTTCTTTTACAAAAACGCATGTAATTTATCATGTAGATGGATGGTATGTTTGAACACATTGAATATTTAACAAATATGTGACGATAAGATATCTAAATTATCTCCGAGTTAGATCTAATAAATCTTATACATAAAAAGTAATAATTACTTCTTATTTATAGCTACTGTTTTTTTCTTACTTTATATTTAACCAAAATGGAAAAATACTTGCATAAATAATTCGTTAATATTCAAAGGTTAATTTGAAAGTAAAAATAACTGTAACTGTCAATAGTATTATCAATCTAGTAAACTGTATTTTCGGACTGTTTGCGCATGACATTCTGACGTCACATATGACGTTTTTCCTTCTAGAATGTTCTTTTTAATCATAAAATCCGCCATTTTGAAAATTTTCACTACTTGTGTTGTGTTTCTGATAAAGCGACAAATTTTGTGGTGCAAAAGTGATACTTTTTAATTATTTTACTTATTTAATCTTATAACTTTTGTTTATTATTGTTAGTTTTTTAAGTGTCTTTACAGATAAAATTCGTGATGGGACTTAGGTGGATTAGGAAGAAACTGTAAGTAATTCAAAGCTTTTTACCTTCACTTATAAAGTGCCTTTTGTACAAGATTTCTCCGTCTTAAAAATAAAACTATGAATAACATTATGGATATTTTTTATCCTTTTATGCACATTCATATACTTATAACTTTCATTTCATATATTAATAAGCAATACCTTCGTGATTGAATTGGTTTCATATCTTAATACCCCATTTCAAATATTGACGACATTTTAGATTCTTCATTTGAAACATATATTTTTGGAAAAATGTGATCGAAATACATTTTTTGTTTCTATATTTTAATTTTTTTCCGAAGTCAGTTGACAACGTTATGATAATCCTAAGATTAACAGGGGTAAACATATTATAATAAATCTCTGCAGCATACTAATTAAACTATCTAGAATTAATTTATGTTAAATATGAATTTAATTTTCATATTGGTAACTTTCGGTTGAAACAGTGAATAAAAAGCGCGATTCGATCTTATTTTAGCCCACCTTTGGCGAATAATAAGAATTTTTTGGCGAAAGGTAAGAATTCTTTTTTCTTAACCTTTAAATTCAAATATTTTCAATTTGGCAAAATTTTGAAAAATTGGCGAGATTTTGAAAAAGTCGCCAGAGGTGGGCTAAAATAGGATTTTATCAAAAGGGCCAAGATAAAATTTCGCCAATTTGGTTAATTCAATCGTCAAACTATGGCGGTTATCTGGCGCATTTTCTGACAGTTGTCGCGTATCTGGCACAGTTGGCATATTCTTAATACGTATTGAATACCATTTAGAAAAAATTTTATATTTATAAAGAGGCGTAAGCTTCTATCTCCGAAGAGGAACGTTGCTTGACTATAATTACGTATCGCTGTTATCGAATTTATTTAGGCTTTAAAATTTCTGTCCAAAAGAAATCCGTTTTTAATTTTCGCTGTTGTCATAATTTAACCACTAAATAATATAGATGGGTGCCGTCTTTGACGATTAATGCAGGGCATACACCAAAAACGCCTTCTCAAAGATTGTTTGAATTTATTGTCTACTTTAACCCTAATAACTGTGCTTAAACCATAGAATCAATTTCTTTCCCTATAGTAGAACTGAACATATCGCCATTAATCTGGCATATTACGCTTTTTTCATTAGTTGTTTGTAGTCGATGACTATTTCTTATTAAAACGAATATCACTCACTTATGAAGATTTTAAACATATGATAATAGCGAAATCTTTGCAAATATTTTTGTAATTTCAAGCGAAATCATTAGGTGAAAACTGAAAAGAATATTTGTAATGAAATCCCTATATTTATCGCAAATTAAATATTTAACAAAATAAATGAAATTAAACTGTTTACTACCTTGAGGGATTACAAACTCTTAGTTTAACAATGGATAATCAATTGCCAAGATTTCTAATTTCAACTTACTTTTAAAAATCTGAAACGGAAAAGAATAAAAAATATGTATATTTTCCAAATTTAAATATGTGGGAGTGTAAATTTCGCCAAATATTCCAATTAGAAACGCAATCATACCTGTCTGTTATAATTTTTGAGGATATTAAAAATGGTGGATATTTGGCTCATTTTCGGACGGTTGTCTCGATTCTGGCATGTTTGGCTCATTCTTATGTCTTATCGAAGTTCATTTTGCGAATCATTATTTAAAAAGTAGTACAAACTTCCCTCATATTACCATTGGTTTGGTATCTGGACACCTAAAGCTTACATACTTCTATTATCGAAATATTTCATCTAAGCAAGTAAAATTTGTATCGGATTCCCTAAAAAGGGTTGCTATTTATCGTTTGCCATTATTCAGATTTTAACTACTATAGAATCTATAAGTGTGCTAACTTGGTGATTTATTATTGGTATACGTGTAATACGTATTTTCGGAGATTCTTTGTTTTTAATGGACTATTTTAACCGTGATAGTTGTACTTAAAATACAGAATCAAGTTCTTTCGCAATGTCAAAACAACATTTGATTGTAGGCTGAAATATGGCACATTACGTTTGCTGTTAAATTATTTACTTATAGACTATTGTTGCTTCTTATTAAAATGAAATCGCTTGTTAAAAATTATTCAAAAAGTCGTAAAATAATAAGTTTTTAACAAATAATTTTATACTTTAATGTCGGAGCATTAGCTACCAATTTGTTATTGTTCTTCCTAATCCTATGTGGTATAACTGAGCTATATCACGTACATGAAACCAAAGATAACTAAACAGTTTTAAAACATTATAGGATCCATTTGAACAATTCAATAATGACAAGTAACCAATTTAAAAGATTGGTGCAATGCAACTTTAACGGCGATCAAAAAGCTCCCAAGAAAAAATTTCGCCAAAATTTTAAAAATATTCTGAAGTATAAAATTATATAATCACATTTTATTTACCATTATTATTTTTTTGTGTCTCTAGATATACACTCCTTTCGCGCCAACAAATATAACCCATGGTTATTGAACATTTATTTCTCAATTGATGGTTGGAGAAATTTCAAACATGAAAGACTGAATTACAATTTTAAAAAAATGGGGGAAACAAGAAAAAGCATAAATACAAATAATATTGCTCACGTATTAAAGACAATACACAGTAAATAAGATCTTATTTTGTATTTCAAATTTTGTACGGAACTTTTCGACTAATTAAAATATCCAAAAATCTTCAAAATATTATGATGAGAGTTCTTACTGTGATTTGGCGTTTAATCATATGATTTATCAGTCTTATTTTTCTCGCTCCCTGCCTAAGGAAAAGTACCAGCAACTTAATATTGGATATTATTTTACTTTCGCTTCCTCTAAATTTTCACTCTGGTCTAGATATACATTTCTCACTCTGGTCTAGATGAATATTATTTTGGTTAAAACTTATTTTTATTAATAAGATTTAAAAGTACATATAGGAATTTTGAAATACTATGCTTTGGCTTTTTCGTAAAACACACCTCCCAAATAAATGAATGCTTCTTGCAAGTTCTTTCCATGTATAGGCTATGGATGACCAATCCAATTTTGATACGAAATATCTGTAGACAATGTACTTATATTTTCTAAATAGATATATTACAATCATTAGACATTTGGTGTACTTTCCAGTGTATTTAAATCACGGTTACACTTAAACGAACAATGTTGTAAAACTACGAATGTTTTAAAATTTTCATCATTTGTCAAGATTGCGTCTATTTTGTTTGATTTCATAACGTTTTTCAGGACCTAAATTTGATAAATAACCAATATGAAAAAGACCAAATATGCTTTCGCAGTTCTCAAAGAAGTCCCAACAATAAAAGCCACTTGGTTTCAAGTTATTATGCCAAAACAATTACATTAATTTTGATTTCAAAACATTTTAGGGATCAAAAGCTACTTTCCTGATCATAAATATGCCGAATTGCATTTAGAAAAGTTTTATATTTGACTGAAGTTTTGAATATTAGGGTCATATTGTATTTGAGAAAAATAAGAATTTCTCTATAATATTAAGTGTTAAATTAAACAATGATTTTCATCGCATGAATACGCCTGTTTCAAAGATTCACGAATATTTTTACTCAAACAAACCGATATGAATGGATTAAATTTAATGAAGATATAAAGCACATTTTACTTTATTTTTCTATTTATTTGACTGTTGCGATATAAATCCGAGAAAAAATACTCCAATATTTTTTCAATATTAACGTTTGTTTACATAATTACTATTACTTTATTAAATTTAAATTTTATTCCACATTTTGTTAATGGCATTTAGATCAGATTACCTTAAATGTAGGGTTTAAATATTTTTTCTTGAAAAATGGAAAGAGATTTATTTAAATTCTTCTATTGGATGCTTTAATTTTGCTTCGTACTGACTGGATATAAAAATAATGATAATATGATAAAGTTTCTAATAGAAAATGCTTTTGATGTTGCTTATTGCAGTTGAAAATTGTTTTATCTTTAAAACTTCGAATGTAAGAAATACACTTTATACGAAAAAAGTTAGAGGAAATTTTCTTTTAATTTAAATTTAAAAACAAAGATATTTTGTGGCATAAACTTGACATCGGAAAAGTCAATGCAAATCATTTAGCAAAATTAAAGAACTATAATTTTTTTTTGAAATTGATATTTTATATTATCTTTCTATCATTTGAAATAAAAATTATGCACAAACTTGTTTAAATAAACCAATTTCAACAAAATCATGATGCTGTCATTTTGATATTAAAAAACATCTAGATTACAAAAAAAATTTATAGCTGATGCATAATACTCAATATAAAGTATAAAGGTAATGTTTTAAGCTATTTACATCATTCCATCTTTTTTAAATAAACTTTTTCTTTCTTAGTAGCATTGATTAAGATTTCCTTTCTTTCTATAACAACGAAGTATGAAAGTAAGTAGAAAAAATAGTTTGATTCCTCTAAGTTTACATATGAGAAAAAAAGATGTTTTTAAATTGTACAAAAACTGTTTTACAAATAATGTCTAGAATATTTATTTCATAATTATGTATTAATGAATCCTACTATTGTACATATACTATGTGTTAACGAGGAATATATAATTCTTAAGCATGTTTAAATTCGAAGTGCCGATTTTATGGTTCTTGAAGTTCATTCGTAACTTTCTCGACTTTTCTATTTGGAGGGACCCCCCCCCCCCACACACACACACTCTTAAGCCCCCATTATGTTAGTAAGCAGAAAAAAGGAAAAGTTCTCCAAATTCTGCCCCTTCTTCACTTGATTGAAAAGACTCTTTAAATATAGTGCTCTATAATACAAAAATACCCTTTGAGCAGCCAGTTGTAGCAAACATGTTTTTGAATCTGCGTAGTTTTGATATGAAACATAGGGTTTATCAAATTTTGAATAAACAATGAAAGGATGGAGAGAAAAATTTACTCTCAAAATTTTCTTAACAATAATTTTTTGAAAAAACTTAAATAACGTGCTAATCAAAATTGTAGTCCTGATTTTGGTACTTCGGTTTTTCGCTATTTTCTTTGAAAATGCCATGGTCTGGAATGCCCTCTATTACATTATAATCCGGAATCCTTTCAGTTCAAGAAATGTTGCCAATTTTTGATAAAAGGTTTGTACGTTAATGCATATATTCGGAGTTTTCGTTAACTATCGAGGTATATTCGACTGCATTTATACATCGACCGATTGCTAAATGCCTCATTCTTATACGTAGTCAAAATTGTAAAGGCGCCTCTTTAAGCAAAGTTTTCTAGCTTCATTTCAATATCTAATACAAATATCTAACACGGTGTGAGGGTGAAATTAATATATCCTTTTAAAGTCATCTTTGTATATAAATTATGCTGTGTCATCATCTTTTAACATACTCTGACCATGTCTACGGGCATTTGTCTTTTTTGTGTTTTGCAGATCGAGCCTGCGTCGCCGCCTTCGACGCCAGGAGGCCTTCGTCCAAGAGGACTTCGCTGATTTCGACGGAAATCAGCACCTCATGCTCGAAGTAAGTGCCCAAGAAAAAATATACTAACGTGTACATATACCATAGTAATTTTTCTTTTAATGATTGATTGTAAACTCATGTATTATGAAGAAAGGAAAAAAAGGGGTTTATTTTTTTAAAATTTAGTCTTAAGTAGAGTTTTCATTGAGGGAATAAATACCACTACTGAGTACTATATGAAATTGAATCAGAAGCTTTTTTTGAGATTTTATAGATAAAAATAAAGGGTTTTGTATCAATTCCTATATTTGTTTTATAGGCAAACTAGCCGCCTTTGGCGACCAATTGGTTCGCCATGAGTAATGCGTTCTAAAATTTCCAATTAAATCATATATATTTTTTAGCCAAAATTTAAGAAATAGTTTAAGTTAAAAGATTCGGTTATTAGTAGTTAAAGAGTCGGTAACTTTATTCGGAAAAATTTTTTGAGTTTAATGCTCTAATAATTTATCAATTATGCTTCCAAAATATTAAAAATGTTTTTTTCGGTGATATTGCCAAAATGTTAAATATGTTTTTTAAAGAAAGCGAAAAAGGGAAAAAATTATTGAGTTAATGATACAGATATTGCAAGCGATTATAGAAATATGCCATTAAGTCGGGATTTCAATGCATATCCTGTCTAAACTCAATCAGGTTTACGGTAAATAAAGATAATTTATGGAATTAATGATATAAATATTGCAAACGATTTCTTAGAATCATTTGCCTTGCATTTATTTTTATAGAAGATATCACATTTTATATTTATTTTATTTTATCCAGTCACGTGCTGAAAATTGTATTTCTTTAGATTTGATTTACGATGATAGTTGTTTTTTCATTTGAACTTCCGGCATTGTTTTATTTTATTTTATCCAGTCACGTGCTAAAAAAAACATGGTTAAAATATTTCTTTAAAAATTCGTTAAAAATAGAAGCTTGAGTTATACATTAAAACTTTGATACCATTAGAAAGCTAATTTCTTTATCTTTAAATTGATGTTAAAATCGTGATTGTCCGATAATAATTTCGGAAGTTATAGCGGAAAAACGTCGAAATTTCGCTTAAATTTTAATTAATTCAAATTCTAATTAAAAATTCAAAAAAAGGCTCCGAGGTGCACATTCCCGACCTCCAAGGTATACATGTACCAAATTTGGTAGCTGTAGGTCCAACGGTCTGGCCTGTAGAGCGCCAACACACACACACACGCACACACACATTGAGCTTTATTATAAGTATAGATAAAGAACCAATTTATTCATGAGTCTATTGGTAATTTTGAATATACATATAAAAAGATTCCATTTATAAAACTATTGAAACCAATGCACGACAATAATTGCAAGTGCACGATGGAAATTGTCGTCATGGTATATACCGAAAAGGCAAGTTTGTCACGACTTTTTTCCTAGCAATTGGTTTTAAGAGACCAAATTTTGATGAGTATAGTTTCTGTCAGTCTATTAGTCAATTGTCATTTATTTGACTTTCATTAGTAAGTAAGGGTTTCCATTAGAGAAAGGCATTCAAATTATCTAAGATGTACAGCAACTTCGACAATTAGCATATTACCAGTTATATAAATAGCAAAATTATGTTCTAATTTCATTTGCCAAATGCTAAATGAAGTAGGAATAGATTTTGAAAATGTTGTAAAACAACTGTGAATAATTTTTATTCGATAAGTACAAAACAGTAATAAAGTTTAAGCAGAATAAATAATTACATAATTTAACAAGATATTTATACTATAGAATATTACAGTTAATGATTTAATGTAATTGTGATGTTTTTGTGTCATTCATTTCTTGATACATTTTCCTGTAAGACTTTTTTTCCAGTTTCCTCTAATATATAATAAGCATTGCTGGGATTCAGGTATTTGTGATACCCTCAAAAATGTTTCATTTTTTTATAATGCTCACTAGAGTAAGTACGTTTTCTTTTCATTTAGTACACATCATAAAATTAATATTAAACAAGACTCTAAAGGATATTACGGTAAATTTTATGTCCTTATATTATTCTATTTTGCGGAATGGAAATCCTCACTTCAAGTCTTTAAATGAATTATAGTTATATCTTTCCACTTAATTTTTTGATTTATCGAAGTGTACCTTTCGAGGAAATGTAGAGAAGAAAATATATAATGCTGCTATTAAAGCAAGGAAAACAAAAACAGTGGAACATCAATATGGCATCTTACTTTAAATCAGCGACTATTCAAAATTACTACATCGCATTTTCATGTTTATATAGTTGTATCGTCCAATGTCTCATAAAACTTTTGCAAGTATCATACTATCGACAAAAAAAAAGAAAACTTTTGGGGAAAGAGAGCATTTAAGTCACTCTCTAGACTCTCTTCTTCCTTTCACATAACCGACCACCCCGCCACCACTAAACGTAACAGCATCAACTGGATTTGTTATGGTCGACTGATGTCGTAAGTAGAGTGACATTGACAGGTCCGTCTTTCTCTCCTAGGTGGTTAATTACTGTCTATCTCCCTCACTTTCACACTCTCAGATAGTTGGGAAAAAAACTATCAATCCATGACATCATATCCTTCGGTGTTTTGAAATGACCATCAGAACTGTACTGTAACATTATTTTCAACCTTCAGGTTTTTTCTAAATTTTGAGATCAATTTCTAGGCTATATTTGTCTAGATGTTTCCTCTCTCGAATAGGAAAGTCAGATCCATTGATCGTGAGGGCTAACTTTAATGCGTCTTGCAAAATTGTAAAATATACGATGAGCAGAAAATACATTGTGTCAAAGAAATTAAAGTGTTTTAATACATAAATTATACTCAGCGTCTGTTGTGGAAAATGTACCTTTACGTTTACTTTAAAGTGCGGCGGCTCCAGACTATCTGTAATTTCTCTCTAGTAATAAAATATCCTGCTTTGCACTTGAACTTCTGCTTATATAATGATCATATATTATAGTTTGATTAGACAGGAGGTGTCTTGATATCTATCATTTCGTCACTCCATTAGTAATTAATAAACTTTCTGTGTTTGTTGATGACTCACAAAACCTCGTACATATTCCTCTTGCTCAGAAAATACGGAATAGGACACATGCATAACTTACATTCAGGTTCAGGAGAAAAGGTATAGGAATAGATCATTTTTACTTTTTTAAATATTAGAATCAAGAATTTTGATGCCATCCAAGACACACTCATCTCACACATCGATTTATTTTATTCTTGTTACAGATTCCGGACCCCTACTGGCCTGGCAGCTTCTTCGTGTGGAACGAACTGGAGGGTCGGTGGGAAAGACAGACTCTCGTGTAGAAAACGTAAGTGTTTTTTTTTTCGACACAAATGCATTATTTTTACTGATTTCGATCGATGACATTGTTTCTGAAAATATAACACATAGTTTTTACTATTTTCAAAAGTGGAGGTGTATCTGGCATTAGCTGTAAAGTTAAACAGCGCTCTGGAAGAGTTTTTGTTTGGTTTGCGTCAACATCTTACTTGTAGCAGAATACAAAAAAATGAATCAGTAGTTGCATCCCTAAAGGGTGTTCGGAGCGCTCAAAATTCTCCGCCCTTCCGGTTTCTGCTTGGAAATATAAGGATTAAAAATAATTTAAAACCTTATTTCATTTTTAATTAAAATATTTTTATGTTTTAACTTCATGAATTTTGACTTCATTCGCGTTTATAAGCTTCTATTATAACAGTGATGATGAAGTCAAATCTCAGAAATCGATGTGCATTTCTTTGAAAAATATGAAGTTGTAATTTAATAGAAATTCTACCATTCTTGCAATTTTAATATGCATATTAAAAATAATGACTTAATTCAAATTAATTTTTTTGATATGTATTCGCCTAAGAAACAGCTATTATTATTAATAAGAACTGAAATTCCGATTTTTGTTTTTATTTTTTGCTCTGTTTTTATTTCACTTCAGAGAAAAGATATATACAGGAGAGATCTGATTGATT
>JAPMOQ010025573.1:75-22434 GCA_026543055.1 Argiope trifasciata
CTTAATAGCTTAAATTATTATTAGTTGCTTAATAGCTTAAATTATTAATTATTTATTAGTTGTATTATTACGAATATTGTCAATATTACAATCGTTATTCCTTTGCAGATTTTTTTTTTCGAGGAATAGGATGAAACAGACTTTGAAGAAGAAAAAAGTTGATAAGTTAGTTGAAAAAACTGTATAATAATTTTTTTCCAAAAATATATGTAATTAAATGCCTTTCTAACAATCCGTAAAGATGTTAGTTGAAATATAAAATTTTTTTAAAAATATATTCAAAAATACATTCATAGAATTGAAAATATAAATAGGAAAATATATATAATTATGTCTTTTTCTAAAAGCTTTATAATACGTTTTGAAATATGAAAATTTTATCACATAACTAAGGGTTAGGAGAAACGAAAGATGATATATTAAGATAAAAAGAAAAAGGTTATTTTCACATATGAAGAAATATCGACTAGAATTTCAGGATTTTAATTAATCCCATGAAGACGGCATTCTTTAAAGCAGTGTTTCTCAACCTTTTAGTATTCATGGCCCAATTTTCAGTCATAATTTTTAGCGCGCGCCCCCTCTTCACCGCATACAATAAAATGTATACAATAATAATGTATTTTGAGTATTTTGGAGCTAAACCTACACTACAACCTTAATTTTAAACTTTACAAATTACCAAGAATAGGGAAATTTATTGACATTTTGCAACACCGATACTCAGCTTTGAGAAAACAAGAATCCTATGCCTTTTTATTGCTCTTGCGTCCCGCCATATCGGGCATTCTTAAGGTTTCTCGAGAAATTTCGATTTTTCTGGAATTTGTCTGGTCAGCTTAAAAGTTAAGTTCGGAGCGTGCGCAGATGTGAACAAATGTTTTCTCAAAAGGAGAAGGAGAAAGTTCTATGACGCCAATTTCAATTCCAGACAATCTCATTTGAGTCGATCCTTCTATCGCTATTGAATCTATTCTGAATGTGTATGCTATATATATTTTCGTGTAATTGCAACTCACCGTATTAAATATTCACGGCAGCAGACTTATGCAGAATCATGGATAAGTTTTTAAGCAAGTGTAAGCGAGCATTAGACGATAGACAAGTATCAACAAGTACACAGACGAGTATTGTTCCGAAAATAAAATCAAGAAAATATTGTCAAGAATACTTAAATTTTGGATTCACTAGTACTGAAGTAAATGAAGAAGAAAGGCCTCTGTGTATCATTTGCTCAAAAATGTTGGCGGCAGACAGCATGAAACCTAATAAACTTAAACGACATTTGGAAACGCTTCATAGTGAGTACGTAAACAAACCCAGAGAATTCTTCGAATTAAAATTAAAATCACATGAAAAGCAAAAATCCTTGTTTAAAAAAATTTGTCAGTGAATGAAATTTTTTTAATTGCCTCTTACAAAGTTTCATATAAAATAGCCAGATGTAAAAAGCCTCACACCATTGGTGAAGATCTTATTTTGCCAGCCGCAATTGAGATTGTAGAAATTATGTTTGGAGGTAATTTTGAAAAACAATTGCAGACCATACCTCTTTCAAATGATACTGTTACCCGTTGAATGGCTGATGTAGAGTGTCAGCTTTTGTCGAAGTTACGTGACAAATTGTTCTCAATACAACTCGATGAGGCAACAGATAGTAATAAAGATGCTCATTTCATTGCCTATGTTAGATTTTGTGATGATTTGTCAGTAGTAGAAGAATTACTTTTCTGAAAACCAATAGAACTCAAAGCAACAGCACTCGCATTATTTGATATCTTAAATGATTTTATGAACGACGCAAACATAGAATGGAAAAATTGCGTCGGAATATGCACCGATGGTGCTCGTTCTATGTCCGGAAGATTCCAAAGTATTCAAGCACTTGTGAAACAAAAATCGCCACAGTGCGTTTTGACACATTGCATGATCCACAGAGAAACTTTGGCTTCCAAAGAAATGAGTCCTGGTTTGAATATTGTATTAATTACGGTTGTAACCGTAGTAAATTGTGTAAAAATGAGACCCCTGAAATCAAGAATCTTTTCCACACTTTGTAAAGACATGGGTACAATACATTCAGCGTAACTATTTTATTGCGAGGCAAGTTGGTTATCACGAGGGAAATTTTTGCAACGTGTTTATGAATTAAGAGAAGAAATTGCAGTTTTCCTAGAAGAGGAAAGCAGACCTGAAGCTGAGAATTTTCATGATAGTTTATTTGTGATGAAATTGAGCTACACTGTCAACATACTCGAGAAATTAAATAACTTGAATCTCCAACTGCAAGGAGCAAATACACATATATTGGATACGAGTGATAAAGTTAATGCTTTTTGTAGAAAATTGGAATTGTGGAGCAGAAATTTAAAGCAAGAAAACTTAACAATGTTTGCAAATTTGAATGATTGTATTAAAACTTACAAGGCTGAAGAACAACATGTAAAAGTTGTTTTTGAAACCATTGAAAATCATTTAGCAATGCTAGGAGAGAATTTTAAAAAGTACTTTCTTGCTGACGACAAACTGATATCAAGTTACAAGTGGGTGAATCATCCATTTCAAAATACTCCCGAAGGACTCTCAATTGAAGAGGAAGAAACCTTCATAGACATCACGGCAAGCGGCGAAACCAAAAGACAATTTAGAAATAAATCACTCTTTGAATTTTGGGCAGGAGTGGATGATGAGTTTTCTGCGCTAAAAACAAGGGCATTTCGCATTCTACTACCATTTTCAACATCGTACCTTTGGGAAACTGTGAAGACAAAATATAGATCTCAGCTAAATATAGAAAAATAATTGAGAGTGTCTATTTCTAATATTAAACCCTCCTTCGAAAAGCTCTGCTCAACAAGACCGACCCAAGGAAGTCCCTAATAATTATTAAATTTGTTTTTGATTTAGTAAGTTGTTTTAATTTAATAAGTTAATTATTAAATATTCCGAAATGTATTTTGTTTTGTATGTGTGTGTGTTCTTTCCTTTAGGTAACTTAATCAATTTTTTTAAATAACATTTTCTCTTGGATATGCTTGCGCCCCCCCCCCCATTAGTGTGCTCGCGCCACCCTAGGGGGCGCGCCCCACAGGTTGAGAATCACTGCTTTAAAATGTAATATGAAATTTAAACTGAATGAAAATTACGCAATAAATTAATAATTATCATTATAGGATTTACTACAGAATCCTAAACTTTTTCAAAATATCAGTTGTCAAAATATGCAAATGAATTTTTAAAGCTAACCAAATCTCTATTTTATTTCCCTAAATTTTAAAAGAAATTTTATCGATTAGAATATACACTATACTTAAAAGCTCGTAAAAGTTGATTTTTGCTGAGAAAATGCGTTAATAATTTAATCTTCAATTCAATCGAACTGTATCTATTTTGTAAAACACATAATGACCTAAAATGTTTTGATTATGATATTTACAACATTAACGTGACCATATAGTTTCTCGCTAGTGTGGTAACCCAAATAAATCAAACGAAGAAATTCAGCTAGCGTCCCTTCGTTGCATTGGCTGTGTTAACAGCTACTTTGAATTTTGTCTCTGGTAATTTGACATCATTAACGATTTGAAATAGCGCAACTAAAACATGTTTCAAAACAAAAGTTGCTTATTGAAACACCTTAAGTTGGCTGCGATCTTGACAGTTTACGAAAATTGGTCACTTTGGTAGCCGGGAATTACTGTTTCCTTCAGTTTAACTTTGATTTGAATGTGTCAGTGTCAATGTCAATTTTTAAAAAAAGATTTTAAAGAGAATTCAACAGTGGTCAAAGTTTACAATTGGGTGTCTTTTGATTTTTCGTGATTTTTTGGAGCTCAAGGCCGGCACCAAAAGGATTTTCAGTTGCTAACAGACCAGTAACATCAATGAAAATAAATCATTATAGTAATAAGAGGAAATGCTTATCGCTGAAATTTATTGCCAATGGAAGCGTCAGCAGATTCTACGGTAGAACCTCAACATGATTTTGATGTAAATGTGAGATGGCGATCGCATATCGATTGGTTTCAGCTTTCATATCTATCTCCATTTACAAAGTCTGGTATTAGCAATTTTTTTACGCATCTCGCAATCCACTGATCTATAAAGTACCGTTTTCCAAGCGAATATTTCAATTTGAAGAATTAAAATAACTCTCACTAACAGGCATCATCATTTGTTAGAATAAAACCTAAACGTTTCGGTCAAAATATATTTAAAGGTGTTCCTTTAGCGAAATTGGTGATTTTCGCCAATTGTTTGATTTTCCAGGTTAGTTTCGGTTGTTTGCCCAGCTTGTCATCCTATAGCGATCACAACTTGGCGACAATCAAGAGGCGGACTGAAAGACTTAGGCTAGACTATAGTCTAACCAACTTGGGAAATCAACAAATTGGTAAAAAACACCAATTTCGAAAAAGGGGAACCCTCAAATATATTTTTACCAAAGCTTTGGTTAGCCAACATTTTTACTAAATATCGAGATTCATGTAGAAAAATTGGTTGTCAGACGATAGCAAATAAAAATAAAATGGATAATAAAATAGGGCAAATAAAAAAAAACTGCATTTATTTGATATACTGAATTTGGGTTAAAGACAAAAATCTGCCAAATCGTTGGAGTTAATCTCAAAATTTTAGCAATACGTCCATGCAGCTAACTGAAAAGGTAAAAGTTTCGTCAGAAACATTTAACCCTTTCCTTATATTATTTGAATATAAATATTCGAAACGGATGTTTGTAGACTTTGTTTTTGCTTAGAGACAAGACCCGATACATTAAAGATATTGGTTAATTCCCAGTGAACGGTACGCTCCTTGTCCGCCATCTTGTTATTGCGACTATTGGCGAAACACGACTCCGCGAAGCACACGCCAAGTACCTAAGCCTAACACGCAGCGGGACACCGACCGTTCAAATTACTCCAAAGAGGATCCGATAACGCACACAAACCAAAGGAGAGAACGAGGTTACCACCTTTTAACGGGAGAGAAAGGGTGAAGTTGACAAGGAAAAAATAAATATCGCCCGAGAAATGGCGCCAAAAAATCGCCAAAACAGAGCGTACCGTTCACTGGGATAGAGCCAAGATATTTTCTTCTCCTTAAGCAAAATCATTTTAAGTCAAAAAAATTTATTCAATGATTTTCCAGTTTTGTATATCTGAATATGAAACCAAAATCTACTCATACAGAATTAATCATAGTGCGTTTCGATAATTAAAAATAATGCTTTAAAATAAAATTAATCTTGTGTTTAATCGGTAAATATTTGATGGCTTTTTGAAATTTATAAGTAAAATTCAGTTTTAAGGACTACCAAAAAGAATCAAGAAAAGTAGGGTCTAATTATAAAAATATACTCAAGTGCATTACTATTTATTGAAAAATTTTGATTGTGTGAAACAGATGCTGTACAGTTTGATGCTTGAATTCGCCAAATCACCGAAATTTTATCTTGGAGCTTTTCGGTCGCCGTCACAAGAGACAAGTACCAAAAAGAGTATTCCATATCAAGTAGCAGTGAAATTTATGATTATGTATGCTAAACAATTTAATCTGAGCTCATTATGATCTTATGTTTTGAGACGTGATTGGAAAGTTATGGGTGAATCGTAGTAGGAACCCCTTATTCGCCAATTGGCGATAACGCTTCAACATCTGCGTTTGATTCTTCCATTACCCATCAGTCTTCCAAAAAACACTCCACAGACTCATGGTTGGCGAGTGGCCGATTTTTGAAAAGTGCACCGAACAGGGGATCCAACTACGATCGTACCAAGGTTATTTTTCAGAAGTAATAATTTTCTCCAAAGAAAAAATAAATAATCTTATGAAAAAGAGTCGATCTTATTTTAACCCACCTTTGGCGAATAATAAGAATTTTTTGGCGAAAGGTAAGAATTTTTTTTCTTAAACTTTTAATTCAAATACTTTTGATTTGGCGAGATTTTGAAAAAGTCGCTAGAGGTGGGCTAAAATAGGATTTTACCATCAAAAATCCTATTCTTGGCTTACTGTTGGCTACAAGCTAATTTGTTTAGTCAGAGCGGAGCAGAAGAGTTTATTAATAGATTTTCAGCGCATCTAACGTACTTGATATAAAAGGCGAAATTCAAACAAACTTGAAAAAGCAGACAAATTTTACATTTTGTATCCAATAATACAAAAGTATATATGTCGAATTACAGGTTTTTTTTAGCATATCTTCTTATGTATATAAAGTTATAGAATTCTTAACCAATTAAAAAATTGGAAAATATCTTTTAAACAACTTTTGTTCTCATTATAAATTGTGAAATCTCATTGGAATTAAAAAATCTTCCTGATTTATAACTTCATTAAAATACCAAGAGACTGTTATCGATTTATTTATAAAGGATGGTACTTTTCCATTATATAGGCACAAATCTCGCCAAGCAGACTTTTTTGGCGACAGCACACAGTTGCCATTTTGGCGCAGGCGACAAAATGGCGCGACTTTCTTAAAAACGGTTACTGGAGGTGATATTCCGTTTGGCGTAGGTTGCATCATTATTGGCGATTTTTCGGCTGCGCCGGTATAATGGAAATAATTCTTAGTGATTTTATTTCCCCCATAGTAAGTTAAATAGTTGGGACGATAATCATTATTCTAAAATTTAAGAAAAAAAAATCACTTTAGAATAATGCTGAGGGTACCGCCAAGTATGTCAAAACTATAAAAACAAGTCAAAAAGGAAACAAACTGTGTATTTTGAAAGCCAAACACATTACGAGACACTATATAAAATTACCTAATTCGCCAAAGAAAACCTCAGTTTTGGTGAACTGATATCACTTTAAGAGATATCCGGATAGAAACAGATTTTCCAATCATATAAGAAACTTGAGAAAATGACTTTCGAATTGCAATTTGTTCAATAAAGGAATCATTTAAGTTATAAAAATGTACTTAAATCTCTTTGCCATTAGTTATTTTTCCTTTCGGTCAGAATATGATAAAACAAATTCTTAAAAAAATACATCAGAAAAGCTTATTTTCATTAAATTCATTCTTTTTCAGGATGAAATATTTAGTAGCACATCGAAAAAGTTATAGCCATCTAAATTATCTATTAAGATATGATATAATATGAAAGAGCATAAGATCCGTTATGATCATATAAAATAAAAATTATTAATATATGAATACAAATTAAAATAAATATAAATCTCAGTTATAGTAGACATAAAGTTTTATTTTTAAACAGACATCTATACAATTGAAAACACTTTTAGTCAGAAATTTAAATAGTTTGAACAACTTACAGTTTTTTTCTTATCCACTTCAAAGCCATGGTTGACGGAAACTGAAAATACACTTATAAAATAAAATAAATAGTAGTTAATAGATATAATAGTAATAACCAAATAAAAGAAGGAAAAAATATCACTCTTTCACCAATAATTGCTAGTAAATCGCACAGTTCGTGAAGTTTCACAATGCAGGTCACAAAAAATTTCAAGATGGCGGCGTAAGTGATTGAAAAGAACCTTCTAGAAGAAAAAACGTCACGTATGACGTCATAACATTAATGCGTCAAAAATGCGCAAATGTAATTTTTTTGATAGATCAGCAATAAGATTAATATAATTGGTCATTTTAAAAACAATAAACATTTTTAAAACTTTTTGCCGTTATTGAAGTAAATTACTAGTTTCAATGAAATGTAGTTAAATTATGTATACCGAGATGTTACATACACCAATAAATTATTATTTTTTAATCTATACTTATAATAAAGCTCAATGTGTGTGTGTGTCTGTGTGCGTGTGTGTGTGTGTTTTCGCTCTACAGGCCAGACCGTTGGATCTAAGCTACCAAATTTGGTACATGTATATCTTGGAGGTCCGGAATGTGCACCTCGGAGGGCTTTTTTCGAATTTTTAATTAGAATTTAAGCGAAATTTCGACGTTTTCCCGCTGTAACTTCTGAAAATATGATCGCATAAACATGATTCTTACATCAATTTAAAGATTAAAAAATTAGCCTTCTAATGGTATCAGTGTTTTAATGTATAACTTAAACTTCTATTTTTAACGAATTTTTAAAGAAATATTTTAACCATGTTTTTTTAGCACGTGACTAGATAAAATAAAAGAATGCCGGAAGTTCAAATAAAAAAAATTATCATCGCAATGCAACTTTCAGCACGTGACTGGATAAAATAAAAGAAATATAAAATGTGATATTTTCTTTAAAAAATAAATGCAAAGCAAAGGTTTCTACAATCGTTTGCAATATCTATATGATTAACTCAATAAATCTTCTTTATTTACGGTAAACTTGATTGAATTTAGACAGCATATGCATTGAAATCACAACTTAATGGCATATTTATGTAATCGTTTGCAATATCTGTATCCTAAATTTAATACTTTTTTCCCCTTTCTCGCGTTTTTTAAAAAAACATATTTAATATTTTGGCAACATCATTGAAATTTTTTTTTAAATATTTTGGAAGCATAACCGATAGTTAAAACTGACTGATTTATAAAATTAAAGAATATTATTAGGAATAGGTGTACTTTTAGAACTTTCCGTCCATCATCTTAAAGAAAATATTAATTTCAGGCCAATGAATGCCAGGAATTACTTCAAGGGTAATGATTATAAGATTTAATTGAAAATTTTAGAACGCATTACTCATGGCGAACCAGCTGGTCGCCCAAGGTAGCTAGTATATATATATATATATATATATATATATATATATATATATATAGATAGATAGATAGATAGATAGATAGATAGATAGATAGATATATAGATATATATATAGATAGATAGATAGATATAGATATAGATATATAGATATAAAGAGGGATATATCTTTTTATTTATTATATGTGAGTGTGCATTTATGTATTTAATTTATTCAATATTTATAAAAATGGAATTTTGTAAACAAATTTCATTACTATTTAATACTTTCTAATTTTGTAAAATTGTTTATTATTTACTCACTTCCTAATATGCTGGAATTCAAGAATTTTGTACAATCGTTTATTATTTATTTACTTCCTAATTTGCTGGAATTCAGGAATCGTTTCAATTCTTTTAATGTTTACTCCCTTTTTCATATGCTAGAATTCAGGAATTTTATACAATCGTTTGTTCTGATATAAAATATAGCATTTTAAAAATTTCCATACTCAATTATGGATTATTGAATTTATTTTTAACTCCAAGCAAGTAGCATTACTTCGTTGTGGACATGAAATAAAAAAACAATGATGACTATTTAAGGTTGCATATGTTATATATATATTGTTATAAATTATTAAATCAAATATAAATGAATATACTCTCGACTTTTTTAACATACCATTGAACATGTGTATAATTTTTTTTATGCCTGAAAAAATTTCATGTTTCCTTTGAAGGTTTTGCGAAAGAAGTCAACTGCTATTTATCCATGATTCCTAAGCTAAAAGGAATCTTTTTATAATTTTATAGTTAATAGATGGCAGCACTATTTCACTTTTTGGCTAATACCTTTTAAAAAAGACCTCTATGTTCAGCTTAAAGGAAACAAACATATTTTCGAAATGCATGGTTCGTTTTCTATCACAATTGCCTAATTTTGAACCTTCAGTAGCTTGGTTTAAGACGAAAGTTAGATTTTTAATAGCGTATGAAAATTAATATCTGATTACCTGGCCCAATTATCTTTATGATTTGTGAAACTAAAGAATCCTTCCCTGTGGAGATCTTGCTAATTTTTATGTCATAAGAAGTTTGAACAAAAAACTGTTATATAAAAGCTATGTAAGTTTCAAATTCCATCCATGAAGTACTTTTCAATCCATTGTCCCTTTAGGAAAGATACTTCAAGGCTTATTCCAGGGGGAAATCTTTGATGGAGTTTACGAATCACTACCAACTAATAAATTATCAAATATGTTGATTCTGCCAATTTTTATTTTATATGAAAGTTTACGATATTTGATGAAGAATTTCGCATCAAGAAAGGTAATCTCACATCCAAATTTGACTTCCAGGTTGTATAAATTTGTGCATTCTTCAGGTTCGAACTCAGAACGCTGTAGTCAGTAGCTGCGTGACATAACTCCTGGTGGAAAGTGTAAACACTTATCCGGAAGTTGTTATCTGGCTTAAGAACTTACCATCGTATGACTCTACCTCCAATGCGTTGAAGGGGAGGCGAACAATACTACAGCACCATGTGTTTTTGGCGGGCAACGAAGGTTTTGATCACGCTAAGCTTTATGGAGACTTTTGCTGACGATAGAGGGAGCCACTAGGTGGCGTTTGTTAGTTCAGAACCAGGGTTACCAATGTGCGTTCTTTAAATTCGAACTCAGAACGTTGGGGTCCATAGGCGCTTGACATAACCCCTGGAGAAAAGTGCAAACACTTATACGGAAGTTTTTATCTGGCTTATGAACTTACCACCACTAATTGTTACTGAGTAACAAATATTCAGCGAGGCTGATTGATTCTGCCAATTTTTATTTCGTGTGCTAATTTTAAAACACTTGATGAAGATTTTCTCATCCAGATATGTAATCCCCGAACAATTTTAACTTCCAGGCTCTATGAAGTCTCTAGAATTTCTGTTGCGGTCATTCAAGTTTCTTCGTGTCTCTTCCAATGGGTAGAGATAATCAGTTTGTGATTGTGATCAATTAATATTCTCCTTCATGGCTAAACTGATGTTTGTTTTGACAAGGCACATTTTACCCATATTCTCCATCATGACTTTGTTGATATTTGTTTTGATAACGCATTTTTGATGAATATTCTCCGTCATGACAATATTGATGTTTGTTTTAATAAGGCATATTTCATCAATATTCTCCGTCATGATAATATTCATATTTGTTTTGATAAGGCATATTTCATCAATATTCTTCTTTATAACAATACTTATATTTACTTTAATAAGGCATATCTTATCAATATCCACCGTCATAAAAATATTGATTATTTGTTTTGACAAAGCCTATTTTAAACATATTTTGACCTATTTTAAAAATATTCTTTATCACGATTTTATTGATGTTTCTTATGATAAGGCATATTTTATCAAGGTTTGCCATCATGTCTATATTGATATCATTCATATGGAGAAAAAGACTGTTGATATTAATAATTTAGTCATGTCATTTAATCTTGATTAACTACATATTTTCGGAACACAATATATAGTCGCAGTATTATAGATCGAACCCGCGTCCTGGCCTAGGGGTAGCGTGTCTTCCTAGTGTTCTAGGCATCCCGGGTTCTGGCATGGTTGTTTGTCTGCGTTCTATCTGTGAGTAGTGTGAATGTCCCCCCCCCTGTAAAAAGGGGTTGAGCAAGCGAGTGTGAAGCATGAAGTAGTTAAGTTGTACTCTTGACCGTAGTTGGCGCTACTGAAAGACAAGGGACGCTAATCTAGGCTTAAGGTATCCGACTACGTTCGAAGGATACATTTTGAAAAACTATTTAAAACTAGGGTTTTTGAATGTGTTGTTAATCATAATAAAAATACTATAAATAATTAATAAGTTATAAGTTATTTGCAAATATAATTTATTTTGAGAAATAGGAAAAATGAAATTCAACCGGAGTGAGTAACACTCTACACAGAATGGTAACGTAGCAGTCCTATTTTTCTTTGCACATAAGTTATAAAATATAATGGTGAATGAAATGAACCAAGAACTAAGAAACATTTCAAGATGCAAAGAAGTTATGGGTAAAAATACACGTATATATTCATTTTTTCCACAAATTCACAACTTGATTTTTCTAAAAAACACCTATAAATGAAAAAAATATTTTCCCAACAGTAAAACTTTTGGCTCATTTCATTGCCTATATTATTTAAAATGCACACGGACATTTTTATATAAATACCTCCGTCTTTCAGATATCTTGTTAACGGTGAAAAATTTTTATGAAAATTAAAGTTTTCAGAAAATTGAAGACAAATTTTAGCTAAAAAATATATTTTGATTGAAATTCCCCTGACTAATAGATCAGGTCTCCCTTTTCCTGGAAAAGATAAACTGTTTTGGTAAAAAGAAAGTCTAAACTACAAGAAGTAACAGTTTTAAAAAATTCGTCAGTGTGGTCGATAGCCAGTGTTTTTCACGTAGTCGGATACCTTAAAATCGTTGATAACGATCAGCGGGCTTGTCAATGACAAGTGACATTGGATACAACAACAATATTATAGATCGAAGTTGCAGGATATTGATAGAGCATTTTGATTGATCATCTACACTTCATTGCAGCTAAATTGTCGATTTGGCAAAAAAAATTGGAGCAATCTTTTCAGTTGTTGGGGTTAACACTTACGTCAATAATTTTCTGAGCAATAAATATAGATCGAATGAAGAGAAAAATGACAGAATTTACGGCTCCACCAGGTGTCATGAATTCTTATATGAAACCAAAATTATTCAAAGTAATTCAGCGATTTTGACTGGCGAACTCTTGCGCAAGATTTCTCCGTAAGAGAAACTACAGCAAAGAGGGTTTATTTTCGATGTCTTTCAAAAGTGCAAGGAGGATGGGGGGAGAGGGGTGAGGAAATCATCACCGATATATCTAGAAATCATGTACTCTCATATGAAAAAAAATCGAAATCGGTTTAATAGATTTCTTAATACAAAATTTAAATATATTACGTGTTTTTTCGACAAAATGTAGGGTAGAGTGTAGTATTTGATCCACGTTAAAATTTCTAGAGAAAATTTCATATGAAACTAAAATGACCGAAACTGTACTACTCCACTCATTCGTTGATTTATCTTATTACGTTTAATATTCAGATAGTATATTAAAATTACAAATTTACTTTTATTGCGAGACCTAAATAATATGGGATAAAATATGTCAACATGGACTGTAAAATTGTTGATCCTCCTTGTAACAGTTTACTTGAAACTTATTCAATTAAAAATTTGCACATTTCGAATTCTATCTGCTTTTGTATCAATTTATGTATATATATATATATATATATATATATATATATATATATATTAAGGTCAATTTTTTCGAGAATGATTTTTGTTACAAATCAACTAAACATTTTTAGTCGGTCATCTTGTAAAATGGAAACAGCATCTCGTTAACAGAAATTACGCTGATATTTTTCCCAACAAATTTTGCGATACGAATCAAATTAGAGCTTAAAATAGACTATTGATTATAGAATCTAGTTAAAATGATACATTGTGTTATCAAAGGTATTCGGACATAGAATTGACAGAGTTTCTAAATTTAGCCAGAGCATTAGAACGAATTGTCTTTAACAAGTACATTAAATATAATTTTTAATTAATCTCGAGTTTTAGCAAAAAGATACGGTCACGAATTTTCCTTATAAAAAGTAAAATTACATTAAAAATTTGCTTTAATTATTCCTAATGGTGCGTTGATTTTCTAATGTCAGATTTCTATTTGATGTTTCCATTAGTTATACTCTTGTTAATAAAAAGTATCTCATTGAAATTCTAAAACTTTTTTTCGTGAAATTAAAGAAAAAAGAATTTTCCAAATGTCCACTTTAAAAAAATTAATAATGTTTTATATAAACTATTATAAAGTTTAAATTAAAAATAAATATCTAAAAGTAAAAAATATCTTATAGGAATTTAAAAATATTTTTTCATGAAATTGAAAAAAAGAAAAAGAATTTTCCAAGTGTTTACTCTAAAAAAATTAATAATAATTTATTTAAACTATCATAAACTTTAAATTAATAAATGTATCTGTAAAGAATCTAAAAGTAAAAGGTATCTTATTGGAATTCTAAGACATATTTTTCTGTGATTAAAATAAAAAAATTCCAAATGTTCAGGCTAAAAAAATTAATGATGATTTATTTAAACTATTATAATCGTTTTAAGCATACACCTTTTAATTCAAACTTTCCTTTTAAAAATAATAATTTTTTAAAGACAAAAAAAAATTGACGTTTCAATTGGCCCGGATAGACTTAAAAATTCCAATAAGCATTTTTCTATCAATCAGAATTTGAGACTTGGAAATTAATCCTATTCTAAAATTAGCAATCGAAATTATTGAACCAAAAAATGTAATCATAGTTTAAAAGCACAATTCATCAGCTTCAAATAGTATTATAACGGTCGATTTTCAGAAAAAAAAAGTCATGAAAATTAATCAAAGAAAGAAAAAAAAATTGTGGAAATTGACTGTCGAAAAGTATTTAACGGTAGTGTGTATAGCACTGAATTGTGTTAGGTCTTTTAAAAGAAATTTAATGTAAACTACAATTTGTCCAAATACCACCATTTTTTCTGTAAATTGATTATTAAGTTTGGTTTAACCATCATATTATTTTCTTAGTCATGGCAGCGATTGTAAAATCCTAATAAATTGTTCTAAATTTTTACGATTTTAAAGCAAAACTTCTGCATAAAATGTTTGAGTCTGCTTTTTCCAATTTCCTGCCATATAAATGATAAACATATGACAATTTTTTCTTTGAAACATGAAATAATCATACTCCAAAGACACCTATAACTTAATATTTTGCACCAAATTAATGATTTAAGCATATAGTATTCAAGAAAAATTTCTAAACAACCTCAAATTAATGTTGGTTTACCAGTGTTTTAAAGAATTGTTTAAAATAAGCAGAACTTTTTTAGTATGCCACGTTTATAACAGATATTAAAATTTCAAATTAGTAGTAATTTCGTATTTCTATGTCGATCTTTATTTCAAGGAATGAAAAATTGACAATAACAAATAATGCTATTTTTAAGGTATCCGACAACGTTCGAAGGAAATTTTTTGAAAAATTGGATTTAAAAAAAACTATTAATGGTTTGTAGATGTTTTGTCTATTATAAACACTATGAATATTGAAAAAAAATATTTGAAAATATAATATATTTTGAGAAATAGGAAAATTTGTAGTAAATTTTGATGAAATTTAACTTAAATGTTTAGCACTTTATACAAAATTGTAAAGCAGCAATCCTAATTTTCTTTGCACACAAGTTAGAGAACATAATGATAAAGGAAATGAACCAAATTCTAAAAACAATTTTGAGATGCAAAGAAGTAATAAGTAAAAATATACGTGTATATGCATTCTTTATAAATTCACAACTTAATTTTTCTGAAAATATCTATAAATGAAAATGTATTTCACCAACAGTAAAAAATTTGGTTCATTTCATCGCCCATATTATTCAAATAACATACTGAATCTTTTATGTAAATACCTCTATTCGTTTTTGAAGTATCATGTTAATGGTGGAGAATTTTCATGAAAAGTAAAGCTTTGAGAAAATTGAAAGACAAATTTTTGATGAAAAATATGATTTGTCTAAAATTCCCCTGTATGATAGGTCAGGCCTTCCTTTTATTAGACAAGATAAACTGTTTTGGAAAGAGAAAAGTCTGAACTGAAAGAAATGCTATTAATAAAAAAAAAACTCCAATATGATCTATAAGCCAGTATTTTTAACGTAGTCGGATACCGTAATATAAACTATTTCTTGCCATTTAAACTGTTCCTTTAATCTTTTAGAAAAAGTGAAAGTCGGGTATTACCATATGAAGCAGATACTATATCTTTAAAAGCATCCATTTATCATAACCAACCTAATCGATTAATTCCTTAAAATTCCAAAAATGCATAGAAAAGAGATTGGAAATTACTACCTTCATTTATAATAATTTTGTAAATTTTTTTTGAATAAACAGTTGACTCTGATGTATGATATAGATCTTTAATCTTCGAACTCATTATAGGAGAAGTCTACATCAGTGTGATTGATAATGTTTGTATTCTAAAGATCACTGTTCAGAGAAAGTTAATCTTGTGATGTCTGATAAATGAAGCGAAAGATATCATCAATCAAATTGTTTACCTCATTTTTCAAATTTACACAAGATTAAAAAATGTCAAACGGGTCAAAAGGTCAAAAACTGAGCAATGTTAAGTACGAAATGCTTAATAATAATTAAAATTAATTCATTAATAGTATTGCTCAAATTTAAATAAAATAATACATAAATTAAAAGTCAAATAATTTTGTCTTCATCTAAGAAATATCTACTCTAACAATAATCAAAAATCTAACACCTGAATAGTTAGAAATGTACAAATACTTCCAGACAACTTAATTTTATACATGCTTGAAAGCTTAGGATATCATTGTTTTAGAAATAATTTAAACTATTTCAATTGACACTTAGATGGAAAACGGACACATTGCTTAATCAATGGACACATCAATATAATGACGCTGCAACCATAGCATCGTGATTTAATAAGTGTGATCCTAGATTGTTGTTGTTTTGTTACTTATGGCACTTTACTAGCCTGCTGACAGAAAGCTGTCAGTGATTTAACTCGAACCGAGCGTCTCTTGTTTGCTCAATCAATCTGCATCCTCTTTCCTAAATCAAGAACTCCCATACTGTGATGTCAAGACATCGTTCGCGGGTCGCCTTTTGCTTACTTGGCAAAAAACTTGGGATTTATTGACTCAAAATAAATTGCACTCTGTCATGCCGACCATAGCAATGTGGTCACCTCTCAATATGCGTGCGTCAGATGTCAAGAAAACACGCCGTATTGGACATACGCGCTGTACTCACAAACATTTGATATTTGGCGAAAGGGCGCCAATGTGCCAGACAAGTCACGTTGATCCAAGTAATAAACACATTTTAATTGAATGCCCTATGTTCCATTTCTATTGTGTCAACATTTTCAATAAATCATTCGTAAGTCTAACTGACTTGGTGGGTGAGAAATACCAACCAAATATTTTTACATTTTTAAAAGCGATTCATCTTTTTACTCGCATCTAGCTGCTTTTCAACATTTTGACCTCTTTTAGAGCTTCATTTTGGAATTGTATCATTAACTCGCAATTTTAATTTGTTTCAAAAAAAAATTCTGCGATTGAGAAATTTTAAAATTTTATTAGCAGATTGTCACACCTCTTGTATTTCTTGCAATTTCCTCAATTCGTATTAATTTATAATTCATTCGTTGGGTTTATACTAATGTAGTCTTAATTTAAACCATATAACTGACGCAGTATGGCCACAAATGGCTCTTGAGCCAATAAACCTTACCTTAATGAAATCTTTTTGGACTAGATGGAAAAATGGATATTTACTGAATTTAAGATCGGCCCATTCAAGTTTAGCTAAAAATTGCTCTCCATTTAAGGTTAACGATGTAGTCCTAATTAAAGATGATCATTTATCTCGTAATTTTTGGAAACTAGGAAAAATACTTGAATTATTTCCTGGAAGAGATGGCAAGGTGAGGGCTTGCAAATTAAAAACCGAGTCCGCAACTATCAAGCGACCTGTACAACTGTTGCATAGTTTGGAAATACTGGACTAAAGTGTATAAATTGTATTCATGAACTTGCCTATGCCTAATTTCTTGAATATTAACTGCTATTAAATTTGAATATTGTATATTGTACAAATTTAGTTAATTGATATACTTGTATGTTTTCATGTTTTTGTATAATATTTCATGTTTTACCAGGTAACTTTCATGTTAATTCATGTTATGCAAGAATATTTATACTCGGATTTTTTATGTTATGCAATATATATATATATATATATATATAAGGATGACCTGCCCCAGGATGAACCCCCCTTGGTTCATCCTGGGGCAGGTTGTTGCAAACGAATTCAATCACATGATATGTGGGTGGAGCTAACCGCGAACCCCACGTGGTATCGAAAGTATGTATATGCATGTAAAAAAGTTTCAGTTGTGTGTGTGTGCTCATGTAATATGGTTTGGTTTTCATGACGGTAGCATCTAGAAGAGCTTACCGAATATATCTTGTCTCGGAATACAATTTGAAATTATATTTTTACTCGGATTAATTGCTCACATGTCTTTATCTAAAATATGTACGTTGTTAAATCTTGTTAAGTTTGCTATTAAAAATTAACTGCTTAAAAAGAAAATCAGTTCGTCATTCCTTGAAATCTCGTATATTTTAATTAGGTGATATGCCATTCATTTATTATTTTTATACCTACCAACCTACCTTGTTTGTTAAATTGCGCCAATAGGGCCAAGAGTACGACTTGACTACTTCATGCTTCACATTCGCTTGCACAGTGCCTTTTCACAAAGGGGAGGGGTGCATTCATATATATCACAGATAGAACGCAGAATAACAACCATGCCCGAACCCAGGGCTGCCATATTATGGGGAAGACCGCTACCCCAATACCAGGACTCAGGCAAGATTAAATCTGATTGATAAAAACGACAACATTAGGGGGAACTAAGGTTGAATTCTAAAGGCCAACACCAATCACGATACAACCCTTCCCGTCTGAAACACGTCTTGTCATCGTAGGGAGTTACACACACACCATCATTCCTGTATCCTCTTTTCATCCTCTCATAGGTGCTCTTCCCTCTTTCAGTGAAAGCCTTGGAGCAAGTGCAACACAAATAGGAGCATTCCCAAGAGTAGCTATCAATATTCCATAAGTAACCAGTGTGCCAAGTGCACTGAAAAGAAGTGATCTATCAATTGTATACATTTTCCAGAGTGTTAAAGCAATTTCTCTCTTGAAATTCTTTCTTATAAGTATACTGCTGCTTTAGCTCTACCTGCTTGGTTTTTTTCACTTCAAATAGTAATTGGCATGTGAAAAATAGCACTGTTTAAGCATTTGAATCAAAGATGTCACCTGAAAAGTGGATTTGTTCCATATATATTTTTAACTGAACATTCCTTAGAGTCTTTATTTCATAGAGATTCCATAGACATTCCCTAGAGATTCAAGATTCCATAAGTAACAAGTATGGCAAGTGAACTAAATAGAAGTGATCTATCAATTGTATACATTTTCCAGAGTGTTAAAGCGATTCCTTTCTTGAAGTTTTTACTTATTAGTATACTACTGTTTTACCCACTCCTACTGGGTTTTTTCGCCTTCAAATAGTAATGAATGTATTAAAAACAACATATTAGCATTAGTATACTGCTGTTCAATCTGAAAAGTTGATTTGTTCCATAGTCCATTGGAACAAATCCATTTGCTCCTTTTTAACTCTGAACATTCCCAAGAGTAGCTATCAAAATTCCATAAGTAACCAGTGTGCCAAGTGCACTGAACAGAAGTGATCTTTCAATTGTATACATTTTCCAGAGTGTTAAAGCGATCTCTCTCTTGAAGTTCTTTCTTATTAGTATTTTCAATTCCATGTAATGTAATGGGAAGAATCCAGGCAAGGACACCACCAGTTCTCGTGCTAAGTTTGCATCCCAGACTGTCTCCGATGCAGACAGTATGACAGTCAGTAGCACTATCGAAAAATAAAGCCCACTGAACCAGAAAGGAATCATGAATTCCAGATGAGTTTGCTGTAGAAATATTAAAGAATAGGTGGACCGAAACAAGCCTGCCATGCTTCTCAGAACCAGAACAAAGACGGTGTAAGAAAAAATGTTGTCTACATTACTCAAAACATTGGCTAACTCATCATATGCATGAAGCAATCGATAGACATTATCTTTTGTCTTCACGGATTGGAACTGATATGCAATGTGGAGGAAAAGACATCTCATTTGGATGCAAAGAAATATATAGCAGGCCGTTGAGCCAATGACGAACATGCTATTCCCCAAAGTGTAGGATAACACTGAAAAATCTCTGAGAATCGGTAGAAAATTTGGATATAACCTGGAAAAACTGAGGAACAAAGTAGAAGTCATCAAATATTCCTTATCGGTTATTCTTTGCTCTGAATAAAAATACGTAAACAAAAATGACAGAATTAAGCTGTACATCAACATACAAAAGACATAGATCATGATTTCCCTCTTCCTGTAATCTGCATTGCAGTCTAGTTGGCGTGAAATTCGGTTGATGATTTTCAATATCTGTCCGATTTGGATTTTAGATTTCCGAATAAAACAGTAAGAAGACGCTTGCATGACAAAAACCAGAAGAAGAGAGGCTTCTGTTTTCTTTATAGGTAGAATTAGTAACCACAATATCTGACACATCATAGGAGATACTAAAATAAAGGTAAATGCAAATTGAATGATAGAATCGAGAAGAATATACATTTTGTTTTTATTAGATATCTTCCAAGGGTGTAAATTTAGATCCACCCTACTTAAGTGAAAGAAAACTAGTATGGGACTGAAAGATTTCAAAAATTCTTTACCAGATTTTCGGCTCCTTTTGGGTGTTTCTAGAGCTTTTCTTCTACTTGGAACAATTAATAATTTCATTGTAGAAAATTAGCTAGTAAAATTTGGCAACTAAGCGATAAAGATTTAGTGAATACAGACTTTATCTGCCTGAATATAACGGAGGATTAGATTGCGCTAGTTTGGAATTAAAATCTTTTAGACTAACGGGAAAAAAATTTGCTGTAAAGTCCGATAACATTTACTAAAAAGAATGATTATTAAAAACAGCAGGAGAAGAGGTCATAAAAAGGAAAAAGCTTTTACGTAATTGAATAAAAGGCGGGTTTTACCACGAGTTGACGTAGTAAAAATTATCTGATAATCATCGTTTTTTTTTCCAACTCGCTTTCTGTTTGCACATGAAGTTCTTGCTTGCATTATCATGACAATTTGTCGATTTCTGCCATTCAGAGAGATTAATGACTGCTTACACCATTCTTGAAATCTTTATTTCTATGAAAAAATTGCCGAAAGCTTTTAAAAACCTGAATTTTTACAAATTAATTTCACGTGTTCCTTTACATTGCGGCTCGAAATCACCGCAGTAAACTTTTTCTGTCAGTTACAGAAAAAGTTACCATTACTTTAAATCTCTTCACCATTCATTAAGTTTTTCGGAAACTTAAAAGTTGCGAAACGCATTTTGAGAATGAGTAACAAAAATTCATTAGTTGATGTAATATGATATGCTATTCAGTGCTGGTTTTCAATAATAAAGAAGTAATTCTTGAATCAACAAATCTTTAGAAAATATTTTAATTGTCATAAAATGATTTAAAAGTAAAACTATTTCTATTAAGAAAATGGCTGTTTTATAAATGAAATTATTTAATGTATATTCATCGATTATTTTAAGAGATCGGTTGTCGGAAAGTACATAACCGTTGTGAAAGCACAGCTATCGGTTACAAGAAGAAAAAAATGAGATTTCTACAGCAAGTAGTTAATAGAATGATAGGAATCCTATTGGGAGTATCTAATGCTGATGCAAAGTGGAAGTAATGAGAGGAAATGTATGTGGCTGATACCTGATGCAAATAAAGTGGAAGGAATCTCTCTCCACTTTATTTGCACTTTTTGAATGTGTGTGTGTGTGTGTGTGAATGTGGCTGATACTTGATGCAAATAGAGTGTGAAGAATGAAGCAAAATGTTTTTGTGTGCCTAATGCAAATAGAGTGGGAGGAATATAACAATGTTCTTTTTGTGGGCCTAATGCTTGATTCAAATAGAGTGGGGTAATTAGAGAGAGTGCGGGGGGCAGATACCTGATGCAAATAGAGTAGGGTGATTAGAGAAAGTGTGTTGGACAGATACCTGATGCAAATACAGTGGAGAATTAGAGAGAGTGTGTGGGACAGATACCTGGTGCAAATAGAGTGGAAGGAATGAGAATATGACTAATGGCTGATGCAAATAGAGTGGAAGGAATGAGAATATGACTAATGGTTAGTGCAAATAGAGTGGAAGGAATGAGAATATGACTAATGGCTGGTGCAAATAGAGTGGAAGGAATGAGAATAGACTAATGGCTGATGCAAATAGAATGGAAGAAAGGAATGAGAGTGTGTTTGTGCCTAATGTCTGATGCCAATAGAGTAGGAGAATGAGAGTGTGTATGTATGTGACTGATGCCTGATGAAAATAAAATGGGAGGCATTTCTCCTCTCTCTTTCTGGGTGTGGATGTGTATGCGCGTCTATGCCTGAAAAAAATGAGAATAGGACTGATGCCTGATGCAAATAGATGCAAATTTTCCAAACGCGTGTATTGCGAACTAAGGGAGGTTGAAAATTTAGAGATCTCACAGAATTTTGAGTTAGATTTTTTATGATTAATATACTCTGTACTACGCATACCAGAAAGCAAAAAAAATATACAGAGGAACAGAACTGTGTAAAACCTTTACCCATTTTATGAAAAATAACGGTATCTATAAGATTAGTAAAACCAAACTTAATTCTAGGGTAACTCTGCATGCAAAATTTATGCATATTACAAGAAATCTATAATGTCTAATATTTTGTTACTTTTTTACGTGTTTCCAAGTGCAAAACCCTGTTTCCATGCTACATAAAAAGGAAACATATAGTATTAAATCAAACGAGCACGGAAACTTCATTTATTTAGGGA
>JAPMOQ010025574.1:0-11850 GCA_026543055.1 Argiope trifasciata
AACTAAAATGAAAAATTCATATATGCTTTCTGACATTAAATTTAATGAAACTTTGTTTTGAAAATTACAAAGAAAAGCATGTGTATAAATAGTAAAATGTATTTAAAATTTTAGTTGTACACTAAAAATCTTGTTACTAATTTGTTCATTCATGAATGTACACAGAGTTATTTTATAAATCGTTATATATTTTTTTGTTGTTCATTACTTTTTTTTTTTTTTTGCAGTTTTTAATTACTTTCTATTTATGAAAGATGCGAGTTTCAATATGACCTGTTTTTTGTTTATGATGTTTGTACGAAGAATTATTTTTGAGAATATGATTCCTTGTTCATCACAGGTTTTAAAGATGTAGCATTTCTTATTTACGAGAACATATTGACTAAAGTACATAATTAAACCAATGGAAGGAACTTTAGTAATGATGTTCTGATTGCAATAAATTATTTTGCTTAAAAAGTGATAAATGATGGAATATACTTTTTAATCATTATAATAGTTTAATATTCTATTAGAGACTAAATATTTTAATATATTGTTTTAGAGGCCTTCTTCAAAAACAGAATTATTAAAAAGCATATATAAATTTACTATTATTAAAGTAATTAAAAGAGAATGTTTTCAGTTTTATATAAAGACTAAAGTATTTATACTTTTGATTGAATTATAAGCAAATACAGTTATGGGTTAAGAAGAATACAGACATTTTATTGAAACTCCCAATAAAATCTAGTTTACACTTTTTTCAAAGTTAAAAAAAAAAAAATCATATTGCAAACTAGCAGTTTGTGAAGTCCAATTCTTTTCTGAACTGAAAAAGGAAACTTCTTGTTGGTATGAATTTTCAAATATATATATTTGAATGAACCTCAAATGCATCTGAATGATAAGCAATTTTACAATTTCAAGCCAGCTTGTTAGTACACCATCTAGCAGCTTAAGAAATGTTATTTCTCAAAATATTAATTAAATAGCATATGATATTGGTCCAATTCAACTAGAAGTAGAGATTTTAAATGAAGTGACACAACAGGGTCCTTTGAAACCATTTGACCAGCTTGATGATTTGTCTTTCTTTTATGAAGTTGAACTAAAAACAGATCTTGTTTGTCAAAGGAAAAATGAAAGATTGGCAAATGTGAGTCTCTACAACATAGGATTTTAATATAATGGTATTATAGTTGAAATAATTTTGTACTTTTAAAGTTACCTATTACTGGTTTTCTCTTTGATTCATAGTTAAAAAATAATAGTTTTAAGATCCAAAAGAGCAATAAAGCTCATTTATGCATCATATAATATGCAATCTAGAGCCAAAGCATGAAAAATGAAATACCACACCAGAAAATGGCAGAAAAACACTGTGTACTGTTCATCTGAATGAGAAAATAATTCATTCAATTTCCCAACTCTGAAATACCTGTAACCAATCATATATATATTACGAAGACATCTATGAAATAGTCATTGAAGAATATGCACAAATAATAAACTGAATTTTTTTTTATCTCCAAATTTTTATATATATATATATATATAAACAGTGCATTTATTTGTTTGGTTAGATTAATATTCTGTATTGGAATTACATGGTAAATATTTTCATATAGCATAATAACTGAGCTACTGTGACAATAAAATTATTTAAATCGTATTGCTTTAGCCTGTAATACAACCAAATGAGGGTTTTTTAATTCAGTTCAGAACATCGAATTTTGCCTGCTTATAAGATTTCTATTCCAAACAAAGTCAGATGTAATTTAAAAAACCAACTTAAAGGATATTAATCTTATGATAATTCAAAGAAATATTAACATCAGATTTAAAATATTTATTAAATATGGCATAAAAATAAATACAGTATATTGCTTACAAAAAAAAATATGTCAACAAAGTATGAAATACATTTATCAATACATAAACTTAATACAATATAAAAGTACAATTGTTTATAATATTGGAAACAAAAATGACTTACTTCAAGTGGCACTCATCCTACAATACATGACTAGAAAAAAAGGTTTAATACATTTTTATGACTAACAGAGTTATAAAAGTTTAATCACAGTTGATTTACATTGACTATTGACATATACAAAGCACAAGGTAATATTCATTAGAAATGTGAGTATATATATTCTATGCTGAATTTATTTTACTGGGAAGTCATTACTGAATGATTTATTATTTTTAATCATTTTTACTACAACTCATCAAAGAACCATACATTAATTTATTATTTTTAAAAAATACTTTGCTGCTAACTAGTGAATTCTTTTTTCATTTGCTCTGTGAAATAGCAATTATGATGATGATATTTAACTATTTTTATAAATAGAAATTAAGAACTAAAGAGATCAAGGTAAAAACAAATAAATTCAAAGACAGCTAAAGAATTAGAATATATATAATGGATAATGTACACAAAATAAAGATATATTAGCATGCATATAATGGATTATATATGATCCATTATACTGTTTACATTCAATAAATCAAAAGAACTAAATAGAAGTAGTACTATTTTCTTTTGTTATATTTTTTTAATTTCAAAATCATATATTTTCTTTAATTTAGAAATTGTTTGTAATCAGAGTTCTTTTCTATCATATGTAAACATCAATATTTATTGAACAAAAATCAACTATGCTAATAATATTGAATTTAAAAAAAAAAAAAAACACCTATGCAATTTCTTGGGGGAAATATAGCAATTTTTATACTTTCTCTATCATATATATATAAGAGCATGTCTATTTGTAAAATTTTCTTTATCATTCTAATTAAACTTTTAACTTACCCTAGTAAAACTATTCAGCATATAAAGCAATTATTAAAAAGTACATCTTAGCTAGATTACATTATACTATCATAATTGTGGATAGTATGTAATGTAATATTTGAACACTATACTATTGGAAAAATGGTGGTAAAATAAAGTCAAGGAATACAATAGTTTACTATCATATATTATTCTAAATAGTCAAACTAATAACTATGTATTCTTAATTTTCTACTTCTATACAAAAGTGATTGACAAAAGATGACTATTCATAAATTTCTTTTAAATGACATTTGTTAATGAAATATTATCAGAAAAGGGGCATATAAAAGTGCTTGTTAAGAAATGCATTTTATTGTTATAAAAGCATTCAAAGTTATTCCTGAGCAATCTGACAATTATTTAAAATTATTTTGCTTTAAATGTGCTGATTAACTTATTTATAAATATATGCCTATTCTCTTGAAACAAATATTCATAACAGTTAATATAAATGCAACAAATTTTTATTATGAAACTACTATTAAAATTTTTTAAAGAGCATTAATAATAACATCATATAGAATTGTAAAGGAGAAGATTATCATTATTGTAAACTTTATGAACACACTGTACTTTCCTTGATGAAAACATATTTGTAAACTATTTTATTTTTGTAAACAAAGCCTTCACAAAAAGCACGCAAAAAATGGTGTTTTGAGAATAGGCAAATGAGCAAGCAGCAATGGGAAGACTTTTTTGTTGTTCATCAGAAAAATTAATTTAAAGGAAAACAATGCTAAGCAAAAAGTCAAATTCAAATTAACAATAAAAACAGCTTCTAACTTGTGACCATAACACATATTTTATGAACAAACAACAATGGGAAGACATATTTGTTCAGCCATACAATTAAAAAGGAAATAGACATTAAACAAAAAGAGTGAGAAAGTGCACACAGATATACAACAAATATCAGAAAATAAAATTTAAAAAAAGTGAAAGATAAGAAATTCTTTACAATAGACACAGAGTATAATATTATAAGTAGGTTTTATATAAAAGTTAAAGATATAAATATAAAATTCATAAATATGTGAAATAGATTGTATTTTATGCATATCTAAAACTAGCTTATTTGAAAAAGAAAACTGGTTTTCAAATAAGTATAAAATGCAATTTACTTCATAAGTATATTAGAATTAGCACTTCAAAAGAGCACCTCTTGTATATTTTTTAATATAATTTTTTTAATGTTAATATTAACTTGTTTTTAGTCACATCTAATTAATTGAATCTAGTGATCTGATATCATAGATTATTAAAAATATATTCAATTATTTTGCCAATATGAAAAAAAAATGTTATGTTACCTCTTTAACAATTATGTTTTCTTTAATAAATGAACTAACACCCAACTCTTGAGTAAATAACCTAAATGTTAAAAAGAATTTAAAAAATTATTTTGAAAGTTGATTAGATATTTAGAAAGTAGTTTGTTAAAATTATTCTTGACCATCTCTCTCCACATGATCATGCATCTGATCATGAAAACATTTTTTTAAATTCAAAAGCAAACATGATTGCAAAATATTTAAACACCCTTAGACTTTTTACAACAAAAATATAGAAGAAATCTAACAATCACACTTCTTTGTACTTAAGACAGGAGATCCATATTTCTTTCAGATTAGCTTCACATATTAAGGTAAAATATGATTATGAAATACTAATTAAATATATAAAATAAATATAGAAAAGAGGTATGTCTGATATAAAATGAGCTATGCATTATTTGAATTTTAAATGTCTAAATAGCAAAAAACAAGAACTTGTTATATTAGAAAAGTCAATGTCTTCAATACACATTTTGTTACAAATTAGAAAAGTATTCTATAGAAGAAATTGAATCAAAAATAGTTGAGCTGAAGCAGATGATTTAAAATGAAGTCAATGCATGAAATGATCAACAAATGTTTGAAAAAGATATATCAAAAAGTGAAATACAAATCCTTAAAAAATTGGAACTTCATACCAAGCAGAAGTCTTTCAGCTGAAAAACAAATAATTAAATATATATTTTTCACTTTTTAATCCAAAACCAAATAGTTTATTAATTTCTCATCACTATTCTAACTGAAATATTTTGCATTAAAAAGCTTCAGTACTAAACAGATAAATAAAAATGTTATGGCAATCGAAACTTGCTATTACAAGACAAAGTATTTTCAATCTCCATATAATGTAGATTTTCGTACAACATAGTCACATTTTGTATGAACAATCACAGTAGAAAATTGCATTTACAGCAAAAATATAGCAAATAATGCCGTGTGGATCAACTTTCCATGATGCAAAATTCCTTACAATGTATATTTATTTGAAGTGTGATTTTTTAATTGTGTTGAACAACAAGAATTTACCATATTATTAAAGTATATTAAATGCATCAAAAAGTTAAAACAAATATGTTTTAATTCATAACATTATTCAATGTACCTTATAATAAGTTCTTTCCTGAAAGACTTTGCTAAAATATATATCTTTTTTAAAATAAAAAAAGTACTTCATGTAATAATATATCAAAATTTTTCAATTAACAAATAAAAAACATTAATTTTAAATGAAAAAATTTTTTGGAAAGAAATTTGTAGTTATAAATTGCAATCTTAAATATTTTACTTAATCCATTAATGCCTAAGGTTAAAAAATTGGAATTTTTCCATGAAATTTATATATATATATATATATATATATATATAATAAACAATGATTTGAAGCGAGGGGTGCTCCAAAAATGGAACATTGGGTTAAGTAGGTTTAATTAACATGACTGTTTTAATAACATAAATAGGTAGGTTTCATTAAAATAAACCACAATTATTGCATTTATGGTTTGAAAGAACTTTAACTATTCCTTATTCAAAATCTTTATTACTTATAAGCAATATATAAGATGTAACAATGAAGTAAACAAATTATAAATTGTCAATGCATAAATTACAAGTTAATTCTCAATAAAAGCAAGCATATATAAAAAAGGTGAAACCTCAATGTTTCCAATTTAAGATAGTTATATAATAAAAAGCCTGCATGTAAACTTTAAAAAAAAATACATCGTTGACAAAAAATTATATATATTCTGCAATATGTTAGCTTTCACCTCTCTTATAGCATTAATCCATTTCTATAATTATTTCTCCATATTTTTATTGTATTAACATAGAGAAATTAATCCAAATGAATATAATTAATATCAAATTATAAAAGCCTAAAAGTATGAATTTTCTATTATCTGTCACCTCTTAACTAAATATAACTTGAAAACATTATCATATATGTTTTATTTTTATGATTACAAGATGTTTTATCCACTTCTTATATAATATCTATTTTTAAGGCAACAAAGTTACTCACTTGCTGAAACATTTCATACAATACAAACATTCAAGCATAATTTTTTTTAAAGAATAAAATGAAAAACACATGCCAACTAAATTTAAAGCATAGATTTCATAACATTCAAATAAATTAGATATTTTTTAAAAAAACAAAGTTTTTTTTTTTAATTGAATTACTTCAATCTTTTTTTTTACTATTATTTTTTATTTTTAGAGAAAATTATTTATCAAAGGCAATATAAAAGCTTGTTAAAAGAATTTTAAATTATGATAAAATATCAATAATATGGTATTAGGAGTGAAATAAATTCAAATTCCAAATTTCTGGTATTACTGCAAAACAAGCCAATCAGCAGGGATGCTTCAAAATTAATTAATGGATGGAAATTTTCAAATATATATCAACTTGATCAACAAAACAAGAAGAAACAATAGAAAACAATAAGTTTAGCCAAAGAAGTGAATTTTACCTACTCCAAATGATATTAAGTTAAAAATGTTTGAAAAAAAGGAAAAAAATATTATTTAATCTGTTAAATTATCATTCAAAAACATAATAGGTCTAACATAGCATTATTTTTTCTATATTAGCAGTAACAAATATAACAAATAATATTTATCACTCCATGCCACAAAATAATCATTCTTTATATAATAATATAATAGAGAAAAGTATATAATTTAGATTTTTCTTAATTATCTAGCATTTCTAATCTACAAAATATTTCCTCAATTTTTAATACCAAAATAAATAACTTTTGCATTTTCAGCTCAAAATTGACTACACATCAAAACCACTACAAAAAAAGGGCAATCTTTTAACTAAGGCAAATTATAAAAATATATTTTTAAAATAAGTTTTTCTTGCATAGGAAAAGGGAAAATTCAAATCATCCATTTAATGAATTGGCAGAAATAATCAAACAAATTTTGATACTTACGCTCTAGTTAAATAACAAAAAATACAGCTTCTTACTGCATTTCAAGCTTCATATTCCTGATCATTAGTCCATGCATGATATCTAAAATATTTTTTTTTTCTTCAGATATATTTTAAAAAAATTATAAAACAAATCTTAATAAGAAATAAATTATAAAGTTGAGGGAATAATACATGGCATTAAACATATATGCTATAAAATAAATGCAATGAAAATTTTGAAATTTTAGAACTTTTTTTAAATAAATCACATAATGGTTGTTTTATAACTTTTAATTATTTTATATTAATCATTTTACTTCTAATTTTAACTACTAAACATATAATTTGAGAAATTGATTTTTATAAAACATAAGCTATCATGTTTTGCATAAGTTAAAAATAAGTGAAGAATATTTTTAAGCCATTAACCATAAGTAAATTAATATTACCATTGTAGTACAAAACTGGACATTTTTAAATAATAACAATGCTTTTTACTTTACAATAATTTTAAAATTTTAAAAAGTGATAAAGGCTCACCATTAAGAGACTGTTATAAAAATGAGGATAGATAATTGCTATTTCCTCACGAAAATGAGTAACAAAATCATCAAAATGGAAATTATAGTTAATACAATTCATGACAGACCATTAAATTAAAGCACTTGAAATTCTTAATATTGTTTTAAAAAACCATAGAAAAGATTAATAAACTAGGAAATTATTGAAATATTTAATATTCATTAACATTAAAAACACGAAATAGTAATATTTAATATTCACTGACACAAAATAGTAATTAAATGTTAGTTGATAAATTGTGAAAATGCAAAATCAATAAGTCGCTATAAAAGGAGCTACACTAAAGAGATATTTTGTATCCAATTTAAATTATTTGATTATTGTAAAAAAGATAAATATTAAAAATAATAAATGCAAAAAAATATATAGGTTTATAAAATATTACATGGCATAGCAAACAGATGACAGGTATAACAAAATTATGGGACTTTCATAAGTCTCCATAAATTCTTGAGCAGAATCAATATATTTCATGTAGATATCATAAAAATTTCCAAAAGCCAGAAAGCCCATGAAAAATAATGCAAGAACAAAATATAGTAAATACTCCGTGAGCGGAGTCATATTTGTTTTGTTTACAATTCGATTTTTGAAATAAAAATTCGTTGCCAAATTCAGAGCTAAAAATATTGAAAGTCAGCATACTTTCCGAAGTGACGTTTACGTCGCTCATCATCATGGCTGCGATTATCATCATGATGTATACTTTTATGATCAAATTTTCATCGGCAGTTGGAAGGTTAATATTTTTTTTTCAAATAGAGTTACATGTCATTGATTTAAAATATCTTTAGAAATTGCCCCTAACTAAAGTTAGTGTCAGGAAAAATTTACGTCTTCGATTTCAGAATTTTAATAGAAATTCAATCATTATGTCATCAAATTAGAAATCCCTAATATTTAAATTTAGAGAAGTATAATGATTCCAAAAGATACTGAAAAAATCGAAATTAAATTTAGTAAAGTATAAGGATTCCAAGAGATACTGAATCAATCGAAATTAAATTTAGTGAAGTATAATGACTCCAAAAAATACTGAAACAATCGAAATTTTAATAGTCTTAATAAATATAATATTATCCCAACAAGATATACAAATATAATGAGTAAAAATCCAATTCATAATTTGTTTCCTTCTTTGCAGAAAAATACCCACTTCAATTAGAACTAGATGCTCACCATATCGCTATAATATCGGAACGATATTGTGCACAGGGTCGTTTAGAGATTTTCTTGCATTTTTGGGTAACGCCAGATGTTACTTTTGCAAACATTACCCAATTTCCAGAAGTACATACGCTAAATACTATCTTTTTGTTAATTTTTCATCTTCCGAGGTCCTCCGCCCAATAGAATTCCTGAATAGCCTAACCACCCACCCGCACCCTCAGATTAGAAAGAACTATCAGTTTATTACCTTTTTTTTTACACAAATTTGGCAAATTGTATAAATTTCTAAGACGTTTTATTAAAAGCGCAGTAACTTTGAAAATAGTTATTTAATTAAACATATTCACGAAAATTCAGTGTGTAATAAATAAAATTTACAACTTCAACACACACAAAAGTTACAAATCATTATTATATTTTTAGACTGGCCATAAAGTAAAAATATTTATGGCATAAAACGATATTAAATGTATCATGTAATATAAAGAAAACTTCTACTCGCAGACCCATATTTTTTTAGGTTTCTTATTGCTGGTAATAGCACTAACGTGAATTGAATGCAAAATTAACAGTCAAGGATTTTTCTTCAATTGTCAGCAAAATAAAGTAAATCTAATTGATGTAAGAGCACTGCATACGTTTGAAATCGCCAATATTAACACCTGATAAGTGTAAATAGATGACGAGGTATAAGTGCAATGAATTTTTATTTATTACAATCATAATACTTTTTTTAAAGTAATTCCTTAAAATCAATTCACTTTTTAGATCGTTACTACATAGTATATATTACAAAATTTAAAATTAAAATTTAAAAGGCAAACATAGTATTTAGTGTGCGCGAATGCAGCTACCACCAAAATACTAATGAAACATATAAATTAGCAATATAAGAGAAAACGAAACTAATTACGGAAACTGAACCAAAAACTATTTCGGATTCGAACAAGACTAAATATAAATGTTAGTATGATTGAAACAATTAATAAAGAATCCGGTCTGAGGACTTTCTCAAGGGTCACCCTCAGACAGGGATTCAAACCAGGGATTTTTTCTGTGAAGAGTCTGACTTTCGTCAAGAAATGGACCCCTCGTGACCCGAAAATCCCATAATATTGATTGAATATTATGGGATTTAATATTCAATCCCATAATATTTAAAATATATAAAAGTATTTAAAACACACAACTGAATGGTGTTCCAAGAAACAAATTCCTTAATGAAGCATTTTCAGTTTTGACTGAATAATTTGCCATTGGTTAACGATTTGTTAAGGCTACTAAAGACCAATCAAAATCGATAATTAAAGCCATTCTCACCAGAATTATGACTATTAGCACAAGATATATTGAGATACGGTGTTTTATTTTGTGTTGTGGTTTATCCCACCTGGTTGACAATAACATCAAATCAGGTCCATGAGCCTGAAATCCTTCAAAAAATGTAACACTACATCAGGACTTGAGAAAAGATCACGATAAAAGGGCTTAAAATGCAGCTTCAAGAGGTCAAGGACCTGGAGGCACCAAAGGCTGAAGTCTGACTTTGCCTCATGTCTGCATTGTATAATGGAATGGCCACGCTTTAGATGTATTCTCCAACCAGGAGAATATACTCCAGACATACTTAGCCCAGGAACACTTCCCCGCTGCGATGAGGCAGCGATGCAGGATTTTAGGGTATACGATATTTTGAATGACATATAATATCGGGAAGATATCGTTGTAATATTTTTGAGTACCTTGTGCTAAGAGAAACCTCATAACAATAAGTTTGAAACTTAAAGATATTAATTTATGAGTATTAAACCAAATCATTGAAAACAGCATGACAAGCTAATTAATTATAAAAAATATCAAATGGTTAGTACTTATTCAAATATTAAAGTTATAAAAGAAAACAAAAACTTATACATCATATTTATGCATAATTTTTATCACTTAATTAGTTTTCAAACTTAATAATTATAATTTTATTGATTTACAAATTCCCATGCGGAAAAATGATTTTTGGTCAGAAATAGATCTTCTCATATGTTAATTTTTAAAGACAAGCAGATCTATGGCCTTTTTGAAGACTAACAGAAAACATCATGGGAATATTTTAGGAGTACTTGTTCAATACTTTTGAGAAAAAATCATAACTCCATTGCAAACAGCAAGTGGTGAGATTATTTACTGCCACTTTGGCTTGGTACCAGTTTAGGATTCTCTAAAAATTCTTTTTAAAAGAAAGATATATCGGTTATAAGGACAATGTTACGACTGAAAACACAAATGAAGGGAAATGAATGTATCAATGTTAGAGAATTATTATTGTACAATCATTACATATTGATCAACATATTCTATATCTATCTCTAATAAAGATGAATATGTGTTGATATTTTAAAGGCCAGACGTTTTGAGTTAAAGACCCAAACATGTTAAGATATATTTTTTACAAGACGGAAAAGTGCATCTCGGCGCGATTCTGTTGAAATTTTAATTAATTAAAAATTAGGCGAAGTTTTAACATTAACCCGCTATAACTTCTGAAAATATAAAAATACAATAATAATTTTTATATTATCTTAAAATTAAAAAAAAAACTATCTTTTTATTTATACAAATTTAATTGCTGCGTTGTTTTCGCCTTTGTTTTTAAATCAGTATTTTAAAACTTATTTTGCAAGAATAAATTCACTATTGCCACCCTTTAACTTCAACTCGGAATTTTCTTTTTTTTTTCTTTGCATTTCTTTTTTCTTGCTGGATTTGTTATTTCAAACAATAATATCAAAACTTCATCACTTGAAATCTGGAGGATAATGGTGGCTCTCTATCTTCAAATTGAAGATAAATCATATATTGTAATTTCTAATTACTGCTCTCCTTCCAGAAATCTACAGGAAGATTTGAATCATCTAAAAATACTTTTATTACATACATTATTACTCAATTTGCAGATTTTAATGCAAAATCAAATACTTTGGAGTATAAAACTATTGGCCATACAGGCAATTAAGTTGGTG
>JAPMOQ010025585.1:0-15324 GCA_026543055.1 Argiope trifasciata
GCGCGTGAATTCTATGGAGTCGTGCTCCGAAAATAGTCACCAAAAACAAGAAAATATCACAAAACAACAATTAATTACAAAAATTTTCGAAAGACAAAAAGCACTTCCATATTTTAGAACTTATTTTTAAAAAATGCATGCTGAATTAATAAATTTGTGTACTACTCTGTTTGATAAACTGAAACAATTTAGAAACTTTTTTTTTTACTTTAAGTTTTATGGTAACAAATTAATGGACAAATTATATCAAGTAATAAAGTTACTAAAATACATTTTATGATGCCATTGTTATCTTTTAATGTTCATATTTCACGTAAGTTCTAAAATAAGTATTAAACTCAGTCTGCTTTCCTCAAACCATGAACCACACCTTATAGATCGTTTCACATGATGCTTATTATTTCCATACACACGACAAACCCAAGCATAACCGTCATCCAAATCTTTCCTTTCAACCAATTTCATATTTTCATTACAATTAGGACAAGTATACTGACTAGCAATCAATCCTACACTCATACAATAATTAACAACATCCAACTTACCTTTCTTTTCCAATTCAAAAAAAAAACCTCAAATTCACTCGGTCTTGCTTCGATCCAGACAAAGAAGCCATTATACTTTTAAAAACCAGAAATTAAAACTTAAAGCCAAATATAAATTACAAAAATTTAAATACTATAAAATTAAACAAATGAAAATTTTGAAATAAATACGATTGAAGAGAATGCAGAACTGTACCACACCACAGATTGAAGCAGATTAACGGCAAAAAGTTTTAAAATTTAAACTTACTTCCTACAACTTTGAATATAATTGGATGAAACAAGAATTACATCATCATGACATCACATCGCAAATTACGAGGTTACCGTATTTTAACGGGAGAGAAAGGGTGAAGTTGCCAAGGAGAAAATAATTATCGCCCAAGAAATGGCGCCAAAAAAATCGCCAAGACAGAGCGCACCGTTCACTGGGATTGAGCCATACAGTTAGCATTGATGCCAGCTAAATAATTTTGAATAATGTTTTAATTTATTAAAAAAAATTTAAATATTTATTCTTCAATAATTTGCGAACATTACTTTATATGTCATATATCTGTAAGAAGTGCTAATGAGGACTGCGTAACGAATTTTGAGATGTGTAAATTATTGCAAAGATTCCGATAAATACGTTAGTTATTAAAGGAATATGAAAGAAATAAATATCTTTAACTTTGCCTATTTATTGATTTATTTACATTTTAATTTTTTGCTGAATGCTGTGTTTTTACTTTATTATTTATATCAAACAATAACAGATTTATTATGAATCAAAAATTTCAAAATTAACTTTTTTTTTTCTGGTCCTAAGTTTATTATTTGTAATTATCATTTTCACTTTATTGAAAACTCATAAATTCTAGTGTAAAACGGAAGGGGAGGGGTTAGTTTTAAAATTTAAGCTTTCTCCTTTTAAAGACATATGAATCTTCAAGAAAATATATAACTTGGTTATTATTATCCAATGGTTTTTATTTAATTAACTGCAGTCTCAGGTATTTAAAAAATCAATACAAAAGCAGTAGAAGAAATGTCGTTGAAGACTTTATTACGCAAGACAATATTTTAAAGCTTAAATAACAAGGAATTTCTAAGTTTATCTACAGTTTATTTTTATTTGTCATATAAATGCATCTGTATAAATCAAGCGAAAAGAATTTTTCGCCTAATGATGAGTACTTATTTAGCCAAATGTTGTGGTCTGCTTTAATGACTACTTCCCTACTTCCCCCTAAACTTACACTCGTCTACTTCCTGCAACCAAATTCAGGGTTTTTCTTGTGACGGTAGAACAGTACAGCAATAAAATTTGACACATGCATACTTTGGCGGTCGGGAATGTGCACCTCGTAACGATTTTTTCGTATTTTTAATTAGAATTTAAATTAATTAAAAATTAAATGAAATTTCGGGTGTTCTGTACTTAACTTCCAAAAATATTATCGCACAAACATGATTTTTACATCAAGTTAAAGATTAAAAAATTAGTTTTGTAATGGTGCCAGTATTTTAACATATAATTTAAATTTCTATTTTTAACAATTTTTTAAAGAAATACTGTAACATAATTTTTCAACAATATATTTCGGAAAAAACAATAAAATTTTGCAAACGGAAAATAATAAACAAGCAATGGAAGAAAAAAATAGTTTTTTTTTTAAAGTCTTGTCATCATATTGACAGCAGCTCAAAGTAAAAAATAAATCAATTATAACTGCAAATTATATCGAAAAAATCTGACTTTCAGCACGTGATTGGTTGAAATAGAATAAATATTAAATTTTATATTTTCTAAAATAATAAATGCAAAACAACTGTTTCTATGATCGTTTGCAATATCTATATCATTAATTCAATAAATCAGCTTCTTGTTTGCTATAATTTGAATTTTAAGGTAGGTGTACATCGTATAAGATTCGTACTTTTTTTTTATTGTGAAATCAAATTAATCTTCTACAACGAATTTTTATAAAGTAAAAGAACGTTCTTAAAAGTTTTTTCATGCTGGCAACATCCGTATTTGATAATCTAGGGAGTCAAGTTAATGAGAATGAAAAAGTAGTTCAGAATCCATATTTGAAAAAAATATTAAAACTTGACGAAAAATAAAAGCTTGAAAATGTAAGTAATTTTACATTCTATAATTTGATATCAGTGTATACAATAAGAATGGAATGTTTTTTAGATATTCAAGAAAAACTAAAATGGGCACCTGAAAACATCGCTGCAACATCAGTACCGATGTTTGTAGAGAACGTTGTCATATTCGAAAGATAAATTCAAAGAAAAGATAATATTATTAAGTAAATGAAAAATTATCAGAGAACATACATTTGGAGATAACGGTTTTCAATGAAAATCTCAAATCAGCTGGAGTTCTCACGCTGGATGCTTGATCCACATGCCCAATTTTCTGCTCGTATTAGCGTAAAGCAGGCTTCATCTGAAGATAGAACTCTAGCAAAAAATTGTGCATCTTCCTGTGCAGCAATTTTTATTATTTTTTTACCCTTTTGTTTTTAAAATAGTGAAGTGTATGAGAAACTTTGTTAATTTTAACTGTCTAGTCTACCTATTGTTAAATTTTAATTCATATTTAAATTAAATCTACAATAATACTTTTATAGTAAGACAAAAACTTGTGCTATTCATATGCAAAATTAATTTGTCAAATTATTAGATTTTATATTTCAAATTCAAGTTTCATTTAAACTTCTTAATTTTACCTGTTAATCAGTTAAATCGAGTATTATGTCTGTTAAATTGATTATTTTTATGAAGAATGAAAGAAATTGACAGTTTCTAAATCAATATCTCGAGAGATTGCGAAATATCGGCACATGTTGGACGGTATATCGCGTTGATCAAGTCCTGAAATTATTTTTCAATCTGGACTCATTGCAGCGAAATGCCACAGATTCTTACATTTGGTGAATGGCAACATCAACATGGCTTTGGCTGCCTGCTTGTGTAGTCTGTAAATGGCTTAAGTTTCATTCTAGTTTCGTGTGTTTATTTCAGTAATTGTGTGAAATGTCCGTAAGTGTGTTTATATTATTAATATTGATTGAAGCATTTATTGTTTTACACATTTTTGTTGTAATTATGTATTTTTTTTCTCGCTCTTCAATTTAACTAGAAACTAACTTTTTAAATTCTTCTGATATTATAAGAGATTTAATAGTTCATGCTTTTAGATATACTTTGTGAATTGATTGTAAAATTGGTTTTTCGAATTAAAGTCTTTCTGAATTCATTTCATATAGATCTTACTCGAAGTAAAGTAATGTTTTGTAATTGTTTATCTTCATGTCATACCAGATTGCCCCATTTATAATTAATTACTGAATAATATTTCAAAATTTTTCTTATGCTTTCACACTATTGAATTGATGTCGGATTAATTTCAATATTTCTGATCTTCTCTCTCTTTATTTAACCGATATTTTATTTTATTTTTTAGTTTGAGGAAAATATCTGCTTTGGTATATTAAATACCAGTTTAATAGAAAAATTATCTTTAAGTAATTTCTTAAGTTTTTTCAGTTGTAATACATTTCAGTCAATTATGTTGTATATTCAAAATAAATTAATTTGTAAATACTTTATACTAAGATATAATTTTGATTAGAAATAATTCTTCAAACTGCTCTTTATTCTTTAAAATATATAATATATATTGCACATATTAGATTGATTTACATAGTCAAAAAGAACTTTCTTAAAATTTATGTTTGCATAAACTGTCAATGTGATTGTAGTTTGCATATAGCAATAAAGAACAATAATTGACATAATTAGTTATGATAGTCAATTTACATATATTTATAGATAAAGGTAACAGAGCTTTGATATTAAACAAAAATTTGTTTAAAAAAATGCTTTACTTTTTTTCTTTGCATGAGTGAATATAATGCATGTCAAACTGTAATTTTTAATAGTGATAAATTGCCAAATATGGTAATGGTAATTTTTAATTGATATTTGATAGGTTTTCTGCTATTTTTCTAAGATAAAGGGAGAAATCTGCCACTTTTTAAAAAATTTCATCATATAATTGCAACTACAAGATGTTTTGGAATTGTTTTATTTTGAATATAATTATTAATTTCTTCTTTCACATTAATTCATGTTCTTGTATTTTCAGGTAAAATACAATCTCAAAATATTTATTTGATTGTTTATGTAAGATACAACTTTCAAAATCAGAAGATGGCTCATGATTATTTTTTGTCAGAAAGAGATGGTGAACTGCAATGTGAAAGGCTACTTGTTGAAGCTTCTGCCAAAGGGGATTTGAAAACTGTTATTCAGCTACTAGAATGTAGAGTCTCTGTAGATGCTGAAGAATACAACAGAGCCTTGTTTTATGCTTCAAAAAATTACATGACCCCGCTTCAAATGGCAGCAGCCAATGGTCATGCTGATTGCGTTGAAGTTTTGATACATCATGGTGCAGATGTTAATGCCAAAGATCGTTTTGATGTTACTGCTTTGCATATGGCTGCTGAAAAGGGTCATTTAGCTTGTTTAAAGGCTCTTCTAAATTCTAATGCAGATTGCTCCCATCCTACAAAATATTCCAAAACAGGATGCTACACGGCAGTGCCTCACCTTGGTGGCACAACTCCACTTCATCTTGCTGCTGCTAACAACAATGTGGATTGTGTTAAGGAATTAATACAGTATGGAGCTGATTATAATGCAGTAGATGAGCGTGGGCGCACAAGTTTGTACATTGCAGCACAGTTTGGATATGAAGAATGTGTATTGGCTCATCTTAGGAATGCTGTTGGAAGAGATATTTTATCTCTACCGAGTTTTGAAACCTCTGACACACCGTTACATTTTGCTGTTAGCCATGGTATGGTTGAATGTGTTGCAGAGCTCTTGAAATTTGGTTCTGATGTTAACCATTTAAATTTTGCTGGTTCTTCACCCCTTCATCTTGCTGTTACTCCAACCACTGAAAATGAGTCAGTAAGTATGGATATCCTGAAAATGCTTGTTATTGATGGCTACAACACTGATATAAATCAACCAGATAGTACGGAATTCACACCGTTGCATTATGCTTGTTTTAATGGCCGAAATTGCTTGCGGAGGCGACAGGAAATGGCCAAATTTCTCATCTCGTATGGAGCAAATGTTGATATACAAAATACACGTCATTATACCTTGCTTGAGTGTGAATTAAAAGCACCCACTGAAGAAATTGAAATATTAAGATACATTGTCAGAAGCATGTTGCGTCTGCCTCGTTTAACTCAACTTCGTGTAATACCTCAGATACCTTACCTGCCACCACGAGAATTATTTAATAATGCACAAAACCGTGAAGTCATGGTTTTTGAAATGGCTGTTGCTTATCAAGCAACTCTGAGAGGAAACCGACTTGAACCTTTAATAGTAGAAAATTCTCCTAATGAGCATAAACACGCTTGGTACGATTTTATCTCGTGCAATCCACGAACACTGCAACATCATTGCCGTTTTGCGATCCGCAAAGCTATCTCTGAGGGCAAAAGATCTTTGAAGTATATAAACCAGTTGCCTATTCCAAGCTCACTACAATCATACTTGTTCTTGGAATATGACGAATGACTGTTGAAACATGATTTTGTTGCTGATTAAGCCTTTCAAGCAAATACGGTGAAATGATCTTTTTATGATTAGTTTTTTATTTGGAATTTGGTTGAAGTTTTGACAGAATAATGGATTTTTAAAAAAAGCACTAAAAGTATAAATTAATAGCTTTTTGTTGTCAAAAATATTTTCAATAGAAATAGGCAAATTTTTACTGTTCCAAAATTTCATAATTAGTATTGCTAATGAAGATGTTGAATAGATGAACTGAATTTTCAACTCTCTTGTTATTGAAAATCATTTTGGATTATTATTTTTCATAAACAAAATTAATTTTAATTATTTATCTTTATTTTCATATTTACTTAATTGAAAGGATAATTATAAATTCCTTGCTCTTGACATTTTATAATTCAATTTATGAGTAATTTATTCAAAGCTATTATTATAATATGGCATAAAAGTAAAAAATATATATTTAATGCATTTTATTCATTTTGGTAGTATTTGTGGTTCGTTTGTCATAGAGAAACGTATATTATTTTCTGACCTTATAGCTGGAATGGATCTAGAAAATAGTTACATGTATGGTAAAAAATTGTTAAATAAATTTGAATTGTTGTTTAGTCATAAAAATTCTTAGTTATATATAAAGTTTACTATATTCTTTCAGTTAAATATATCTTTATAACATTTATTTGGCAATATTGCTATTGTATATTTTGTTTCATTGTATAATTAAAGGAATTTTTTTTATTGTGCTTTTTTTGCATCTTTAAATGTTTTAATAAAGAGATATAATGTGTGAATAATGAAGTAATATGGTTATGCTTCTGAAATCATCAGTGGCAGATTTAAGTATCATATGTCCCAGAAAATGTGCATCATCAGACACTTCTAAATAATTATTTTGTTTTATAATTCAATAGAATTTTGTCTTCTATACTTATATTAGTAATGTTGTAGTAATGCTGTAAAAATATATTTTTATTGATTTTTAATATATATATCAAGAAGGAGCCAAATGACAATTGTATTCAAATTCTTGAAAAATTAACCTTGGTCATTAGTTAATTATTTTCTTGCTTTGAAATAAATGTATTTAATTGTTTACAGATTATCAGGAAATAAACTTAAAAATATTATAGCATTATAATTTTTTACATGACCTTTCAATTGGAATAAAACTTAGGCATTTACTCAAATAACTAAAATTTATTATATGATGAATAAATAGTATATTTTTATTATGAAAAGGCTGATAACTTTTTTAATTGTTCTTTTATACATTCACACTGCCTAATTTAAAATCTGCCGCTAGATGTAATTAAAATCGTGTTGATCAAAATTAATTTTAATAAACTTTGGTTTTTGTTGGTTATTTATTTAAAAAATGTGTCTGTTAACATATAACTCCATTATTATTATTATTTTTATGATATTCTTTGTTTCTTTCATATACGCAAGCATGTTAATTTTTTTAATGTTTTCCTTTTTTTAAATTTTTTCAGTTGTTTCATTTTTGTTTGTATATTTGTAGAAAAATTGTAAAAATATTGTTGAATTTGTTAAATTTTTTCTTATAGTATTCCTCATTTCTCACTTATGTATTTTTAATCTTACTAAAATTAAAAACTACGAAAGGCACATAATCTTGCTATTTATTCATTTCAATATTAATGGGCATTACTCAAAAATGCTTTTGAAATTAGCCTGATATCTTCTCAATATTACAATTTTTCTGATGGAATTCTAAAAAACATTAAAAGATTTAATTTTGAGAGCAAGGGATGCATATCAACTGAAGAGAAATTTGAAATCTTTATTTTAATTCATTAAAGCAGTTTTTTTCCCACTTCTATATTTATTCTGTCACAAAGTTTATCTGACTATGCAAAAATAAAATTGATGATAATTCTATAAATAAAGGGTTACATTATGTATGAGTCATGTAAATGAACAGTATTGCTTTAAAAATTTATTTAACTGTTTTTTTTGTTTGTTTGTTTTTATATATAAAAAGCCTTAAGTTTGCATCTCTTGAAGTAAAAGTTTTAGAAAGATATATTGTTGTAAATTTATCTGCCTGCTGGTTCCAAATTTACTAAAACTCTTTGTTAGCCCCTTTTTTAGTTTCAGCATTCTCATCCCATACATTTATTTTTGTTCAAATCAAAGTTATTACTGTACTTACTAAAATGCTTTTTTTAATAAGATCTGCTATTATATTGAACTTCAGATTTAGAAAGTTGATTTTACTTGTAACTATTTGCTTCCTAACATTTTAGGGAAATAAATGCCTTAGTTCACAGTTTATGTGTGACCCAAAAAGTGCTGATATATATATTTAACTTTCAAATCTTGGAAGTTATTGAAATAAATTAAAATGCCTTAAACTGGTAGAGACTGTAAAGATATGTACAGTAACATTTTATCATAGTAGATTGTACAAAGTGCACTTTTGTTATTGAATAATATTTGAAATCATTCATATTGTTTGAATGTGTAAACAAACTTAACCTTAGTTGGAAATATATTTCTATCTGATTTCATTATTTTAAATGAATTCTTTCACTTTCTTTCTAGGGAAATAAGTTTTTCAAAATATAATTATTAAAGTATAAAATGAAATTCATTTGTTTGTTGTTGTTGTTTTTATCTTGAACTGATTTAATTGTCTGCTTAACCTGTGCTACTTTTTTTTTTCCCCAGAACTCAGATTGGAAAGTTAGGAATTTTTTTCCCCCTTACATGCTATAACAATCATAGAAAAGTAAATGTTATAGAAATTGTTGTTTATTTCTTGCATAATGGTTATTAGGAAAAGTTATTAATAACTAAATAAGTTAATATGTAAATATATCATTATTAGTCATAGTATTGAATGTAGGATTTTTTTTAATGGTCATGGGGTAAAAAAGTGTATATATTGAGTGATTTAATAGAAAGGAAGAACAGTAATTGATTTGTTTTTCAGTTATTTACAGATTTCCTCATATTTGAATGATAGTAATGCAATTCAATCTTTACTCAAGCTCTTTTCAACAGAAATTTACTAATATACATTTGATTTGAAATTGGTCACACTTTCATGCATTGTATTTTATGTTTTTCATATCTGTTTGTATGTATATCAGTTAAAACTTTTTTTTAATGTATTTGTATGGTAACTAAAACCCATTGCTTCTGAAAAATATAGGAACATTTAACACTTCCCAATTATTATTTTCAAGTTCATATTTTCTTAAATTCAGATTAATAAAAACCGAAATTCATCTTATACTAAAGTATCTGCAGCCCTTCCACAAACTTAAAAAAATGCTTCAAAGATAAAACCTAATTTTTTCTAAACTTTATAGCCTCTTAGATGTGCCACAATTTCTTTAAATCAATAAAATTTCTATAGGAAGAAAATTAATGAATTTTTCATTTTATTTCAGAATTACTTGATATTTATGATTCATTTCAAAAATTGATTGTATAAAATTCTGCTAATTAAACATGTGATAATCCAAATGAAAACTTATAATACTTCTTATTTTATTGATACAGTCAGACCCTGCTTTGTATACGGATATGTCCTAGTAAATTTTTGCATTAAATGACTTTATTGTAACACATAATTAGTGAACATACAGGAATTTTACTAAAAATAATAAACTATATTTTTTGCATTTGTGAAAATAAAAAAAAATAATAAAGAATTTGTTTATGATAACAGATTCTTCTTTTTGATTTTATTTTATTTTTTTTTTTATCTTCTAATGATTTGAAATACCATAAACTTATATTATTTTCAAAATCATTTAATAAAATATTTTTCACGGTGGATATTTGTATTGTCATAGCAGTAATCAAGAAGTAAAAGAAAATGCAGAAATAAGGACTTATACAAAAATTCTCAATTGTCCATGATTATTTGGGTAATCAATTACAACCTTGCTGTATTGTCCAATGGAGTTCACAAATGCTTTTAATTTTTTGTCTGTTATGATATCTAAGTTGAATTATTACTACATTTAATTAGATCCTTTTGCTTGGTTGCTACTGCATGATGAGTATCTGCAATCTCTTTCATAGATTTCTGATTTTGTAAAAATCCTGGCTACTTCCTGGTCATTCCAATAGTGAAATGTGATTGCCTTAATGCCACTTTTTACATCCAACGGTATCGTAAATGAAGATGAATTCTAATGAATTATGAATTCTTGATTACCTGAGAAAAAATCATATACATGAATAGTACTTTAGGAATGAGCATTTCTTTTATATATTTCTGGATCTTTATATTTCTTCTAATTACATTAGTTTTGTCTATAAATATTGCTGTCAAACAACCCAAAATCATAGTATTAACAAAATGTTTAGTAGTAGGTACAATGCAATGAAAAGGAAATCTATCCTTTTTTTTATTTTATGTTATTAAATAGTGAAATTTTATTCTCTGCACTTCATATAGTTTTATTGTTCTGCTATCAATCCAATATAAATCTTTTTTTTTTCCCCCAGAAGTTATTGTGTTTGCTGATAAGAGACTTTTTGTTTTTTAAAAGCATTTATTGTGGAAGTTGTCAAATTTAAACCAAAATCAATATCACATCTAATTTTCTGGATACTTCTATTTTATTTTACATCGGGGGGGGGGTTATATCACCTATTGCAAAATGAATAATTAGTACATTTTTAACAGCAAAATATTTTTTTCTTTTTATATAAATCTTGAAAACTGATCATAAATCTATTGCAATACAGTATACAGACATTATATTATAATGATATTGAGGATACTGTTTTAGTGTGCTCACTTTGACAGCATCATAAAAATGAATAGGCTGTATGTACAACATAACAAAGCTCAGTGCTGATTGTCTGATAAAACACCCATATTGCAACAAATTTGCATTAAAATTTCAGTGCCTTTTGTGATTTCTGGAAAGTCCCCTTTCATACAATGCAGAAATAGTGTATTAAGTAGAGTCTTACTGTATCTAAAAAAAATGTATGAAGTTTCTTTTTATAGGTAATCTATTGCTTCTTACCTCTGTATTGTGAATATTGTAAAGGTCAGTTCCATGTCATTTAAATTGCAAGTGTTAAATTATGATCCTACAAATTTTTGTCGGAAAAAGTAAATATGTGCTTTACAAAAATCAGCCTTCTCAAGTGCTTTAATAATCATTATATAAGAATAATCTGTTCTCCCCATTTTACTAAACTATTCCAATTTGATACTTTTTCTGAAGTGTCAAAGAAAGTGTCTATAAAATTATTTTTAAAAAGTATTTGGTGTTTTTTAATACTTTGAATTTCTGTCAAATAAGATTTGACTAAAAGTAATCAAAAAGAAATAATTGTAAGATGTATAGTTGTTCTCCAAATATAATGTGTTTATTCTCATTTTTATTATGTTGAATGCTTTATTTCTTTTATTCTAGGGATGTTTCTCTGATATGCTTTGTGGAAAGGGATTATATTAATTTAATTTGCAATTTCCTAGCATGTTTAGTGTTTATTTTATTTATTGTTATGTAAAGAAGTTGTTTTTAAGATTATATATTACTCTGATTATGTTTGTTTAACTTATTATCCTTTGTATTTGACTCAAGTAGACAAAAATTATTAATATCCCCAGTGTTATGAAATTTGTATGGAATGCTTGTTTTATAAAGTTGTATGTCTACTTGATGTATCAGTTATTTTTCAATATATACTTAGTAGTTTTTATTATTATTATTATTATTTACATTGTATATGTAGCGACAGGCCATAAAATAGATTTATTTTATGAAATAACTGTATTAAATAAATGTTGTAATTACTTTAAAATCCAGAATATTAAAAAAATTCAAAAAAAAACTTATATGTTTCTTTTTTATTAAAATTATTTGATAAGATTTTAAAAACATCAATTTTTTTAACACTAAGTAATATTTTGAGACACAAAATCGCTCAAGATTATTATTGTGGTATGCTGACTGTCATTGCTTTTTTACATGTAATGGCTAGCCATTCTTGTAATAGACGAAAAGATACTTTTACAATTATTAATGAATTTTGATTGATAGTGACTTTTACAAAAAGGAACTTAAATTCTATAAGATTTAGTCAATTATGCTATTAGCAAAATTCATAACTAATCTAAAATTTCATTGTATATGAAGATGCATTATTGTTTATATATCTAAAGTAATTGGAAAAATCAATGAACCAGTCTCTGAAACCCAAATATTGGTCCAATTTTGTTAATTTTTTGTTTCGTTTGGAAACTCATGGTTCTTAGATATGTCAAGGATAGTCTGTCCCCAGGAATCTGTATTTTTAAGGGACAAAATTCATTGTGCATTCACCGTAGGGAAAAAATAACCACTACAGAGTACGCCGTTTTCAACCACTATGCTTATTTTGACAATAATTATTTCATTCATAGGTATCTTGCCATTGGCCCCCAGACCCCATTTCCATCTGTATTTTTAAGAGATATAGCAAAATACAGCCTCAAAAATGGGACTGATTTTGCCACTTTGCATGCATTTCTAGCCAGTTATAATGCTGTATGTTTACACTGTATTTATTTAGAATAGTGTTATTTGTGTGTTGTAATTAAAGTTGGTTGACATTAATGCACGATTTCTATTAAACTTTAATGGTTAAACCGATAATCATTGAAGGCATTTAGTTTATAATGGGTTTGAGAGAAAAGAGAGTAGCTGTAAAATTTATCTGCTCTCTGTAATAATTGGTTTCAAAAGTATCTATTTACCGTTACTGTGAAATATCTGAATAGCATTCTGATTATAAAATTTAATTCCTTACTGTATTTTTTTAAAATTTGATGCATTATTTTGTATGTTATTTTTATGATAAAACTTTGAATGTAAAAAAAAATTAAAAAGTCTCCCTCCTCCCTTAAAATTCTCTTTAATTTTTTTCCCATATATGGAAATTTTATAAGCAAGAACTTTTTTTTTTTTTTTCAAATTTAGAAAATTATATATTTAAAAGCTTAATTGATATTTTCTAAATAGTTTCTGCTTTTAAGTTTTTATTATTATAAAAGAAATCCATTTATTGTTTGGTGACAGCTTTAATTGTAATGTATATAGCAAGTTAATGTATATACATGGTATATACATTAACTTACCTAATTAATTATACATTACTATATGCCTTAAAGCTACATGAAGTATAAATGTAATCACATAAATTTTCAAATATGTTTTTAATATATCTAAAAGTATTTGAAATTTTCAAATAGAATTTAGTTTTCAAAAATCAACTATCCATATTCTGAGTTTTAATGCAAAAATTTCTGTAACCTTTAGATGTACAAAAATTTACCATATTCAATAATCATGTAATGTTTAACCGTCTTGTAATATTCACCTATCAAATCAAATTACAATTGATTATAAAATTTCAATGTATCAAAATTTCTATGATATTTGCATTTAAAAAATTATCCATCAAAAAACAGAAATGCCATCTTGTAATATTAACAGATGCAACAATGATTATAAAGATATCCTTGAGTTATAAGCTTATTACAAATGAATTACAAACTTTAAAAAGATAGTAGCTACTTCTTGTATACAGCCGACTACCCCGCCATCACTGAAGATAGTAGCTACTAAATGGTTTTCTTTTAGAAACTATAGAAAAGTATTATTGTTTGACAAAGGATTCTAAAATCTTTTACGTATGCGTTAAATGGGTTTAATTCGTCGAAATAGGGGTGAGAGGAAAGATGGAAGGAGGAATGTTTACGTTTAAGAAATTAATTCTGATTGCTCGCGGACTGAATTGAAATAATACAGACAGAAATGGCACGATATTTACATACAAATGAATAAGAAAGTATCTAAAAAAGGGAAAATCAAGGTCGAAGAATTCCGGAAATGTGTTCATATTTCCTTTCAATGTGATAGAATCGTCGAAAAGTGGTCGTCTCAGAATATTGAAATGAACATTACGTCATGTCTTTAGCAGAAATTAGATTCGTATTTCTTATGCAAATTTCGCGGTCAGTGTCTGGAAAATAATCAAGTTTATAGAGTTTTCATTCGTCAAAAAAAAAGTGTTTAGGGGGTTATATTTATAGGGATCGCAGGTTATGTATAGCCTGCAAATTCTAATCTTGCGTTTTTCATTTTATTTTCATACTCTTTCGATTTTTTTGAATTTCAAAGATAAGATATCTTTATATTCGTTTAATAAGAGAACTTATTTGTCGTATCTGAAATAACAATTTTTGAAAAGCAGGAAAAGATAAAACGTCATTGGAGTCTATGCAATACAAATTTCGCTCTTCCCTATTCCAAAATTAAAAAATCGTTTTCAAGAAAATGGATTTTTAAAAATGCAGTTATTTTTAATTAGAATCAAACAATTCTAATTCTGTCATGTGTCAATAAAATGAATAACTAATTTGGAAGCAAATTCTAGAATAATTTAAAAAAATCTTAAACGACAATTAGTTATAATTACAATAAGTTCGGGTACACAGATCTTGCACATCGAATGAAAATAAAGAATTTAATTACCTTGGCAATAATGTTTTTAAAAAAATTTTGAATCTTTACAAGATTAGCCTTTGTAGTTTAAATATATTATGATAAATTTATGCCTACTTAGCAAATACCAATTTGATAATCTGGCCTTGCCTATTACAAATTAGCTTATCACTCCCATGACTTTGAATTTGCAACTTTTAAGAAAGCTGTGGGCTTGAATCTTAATTCTCTTAAAAGCTTGTATTTATACAAAGTGACGTTTCAATTTGATATTTTTATAAGGTATCCCATAAGTTTCTAATAAGAAATGGAAACACAATATTTACTGTTTAAGATATTATTTATTTTGTTACATAAGAACCCTTTTGCTCTATTGCCTTCTTCCCAAAATGTTTTGGACAAGAAATAATCACCGAGATGTATTTCGCTGATGGATTTAAAGAATTTATCCATTAAGAGCGTTAAATTAAGATTTAAAGCGTTACGAGGATAACTCTGTTAAGGACAGAAAGAAGTGATAGTCAAATGGTTTCGATATCTGAAGAATATATAGGATGCAGTAAAACATCTCAATCAAAATGTGAGAGTTTCTCTTTTGCAACTAATATAGTATGTGATCTTATGTTGTCATGATATATCTATACTTATAATAAAGCTCAATGTGTGTGTGTGTGTGTGTGTGT